>WYDI02039735.1:22845-86899 GCA_009867235.2 Psittacus erithacus
CTGAAACATCTAAAAGGATGTTAAACATGGCCAAATAGTAAAGGCAGTAGTAGTTTCACCTGCTCTAATAATCCCACCCTTTAAGGATTTATTTGCTGCCAAATATAATCAGGAAAAAAGCCGCTGGAATCAGTATCTTTTGGGTATAGTCACAGTGTAGCAGAACTAGAATTCCAGATGCAGTTTTCATTGTGAGCAAGAAAATCTCATATTCCATTTCACAATGGCATGAGCCTTGCAGCCAGGAGACTCTCAGCAGGTGTGTGTTTAAAGGGCTTTAAGATTGCTTTTGGACTTTATATTGAATGAAAATCTTTGATATTTGGGTAACTGGTGTGGTTGGAAATAGTCTGGAGGCTGTACTGACTAACAGCTAACACTGAAAGGAGGGAATGTAAGCCTTTGGGCAGAGTACTGCTTGGGCCCTAGACAAATAATCACTACATCTCAGAAGAGTTTGTTAAGTTTTAAATATGGATGGGAATAAAGAGGTGCTTCTGGTAGGCATGCTCTCAAGAGACCCTGCAAGGAGCAATAGCAGGGGACTTCAGGAGGAAGCGTGTGAAACAAGTATGACTTGAGCATTGCATTTTCAAACAAGACTACACATAAAATGACTCAACTTTACAGTACCTCATGGATGGTTTATATTAGGAAAAAAAGCACACTCCAAGTGTAAATGTCATGCATGATAGAAGAAAAACTGCTTCCTGAGATTCTTAAGAAATAGCATTACAGCATCAGACTTCATGGTATGTTGTACTGAATGATAAACATAATCTACACTGTCCAGCTAGGTAAAAGAAAAAGAAGAACAAGCTCTGGGATGTGCATCCTGACCCATCCACATACTAAATTAAAGTGAGAGCATACACATGTGACATTCACAATAAATTCATGCAGCAAAAGACAGAAGAGGCAATGAAGCCACTGGAGATTTCACAACTACATTCCAAAGTTGTCAACAATGTTTCTGAACTGAAATATTATGCCATACTAACATGCTCTGCTGTAAAGCAAGAACACATCAGGGCTGTGGTAGCCATAGCTGTGCTGTGCACAAGGACGCATATTTGAGAAGGCACAAAGCATGTGTGGTGCTGAATCCTCAGTGTGGCTGAGCCCTAAGCAAGGAGCTATCTGAACTCTTGAGGAAGGAGCTCTTTGCTGTTCGCTGTGGTCTAAGCTCACCTAGTATGCTGGTCTCTAAACCTTTCATGGCTTTGAGGAACTGATGGTACTTGAGGGTTAAATCACTATAATCTCAGGGATATTTCAGTTAGTACAGCTCTAGAGTTTGCTGTGAAATGAATGGTGCTGTCCTGTCTTGGAGTGTTTTCCAGGCTCTTTCTAGACATATCCCTCCAGCAGTCTTTGTTCTCTGGTCGGGAGCTATGAACAGAGCCTGTTCATAATACTTGCAAATACTGTCTCTGTAAGATGGTCCTGGTTTCTGTCCTATGTTACAGAGCCTGCACTAGTCCGGGGTCTTACTGTTCACTTGCCTTATTTTGGGGACACATGGACAGAGCCAAAATTTTTGGAGAGAGCAAGGCAGGATGGTGTCTCCAGCCTGGGATTTTTGTCTTTCTTGATAAGAGGATATGGGAAGTCAGAAACAGCAGAAGGTTTTGAGCCACTGTGTTCTGTATCTCATGCACTGGGATGAATGGTAGAGCAGTAGGAGAGTGTGCTCCAGTTGATGATCCAGATGAGAAGCATAATTCAGAGATGCTCTTCATTACCCTCTTATGACCCTATCTTCTTCTACTGGTGATAGAGGGAGTATAAAGAATAGCATCCTAATTTAGCTCATGATATTGTAAATATGCAGTGTGAGTAAGCTGCTGTGGGCCCAATTCAGCGTCTTGAGTCTAGAGGCACGTCTTTGATTTTACACAGGTATAACTCAAAGCTAATTCAAGAGCTTGAGTTCAGAACCACAGGTTCTCTAGCTTGTATTTTCTTTGCACGGCTTCGTCAATAGGCTCCCCCATTTTCTACCGTCTTTTGGATTTTGGTTCTGTAAGTCCATTTGCTCGTGTCTACCACTCTTACGTTTGCTTTTTTCCTGCTCTCCATTGCTCCCACCTTCCTTCTTGTCCTGACAAATATCTAAAGTTTAACCCTAACAGGTTACTTCTGTTTCTGGTGAGATTTCAATATTCAGACTTCCAAGCTACATTGTACATGGAAAAAGTGCCCAGGATAGGCTTTCCATTAAACTGTATTTAAATTGGAAGAGAATGCTGGCACCTCTACAAGTATTCCAGAATTAGATCCCAAAATACTGAGGCTAGTTAATCTTTTGGAAGAACAAAAACTCTTACTGATTTATATTTAGCAGAGGGAATGCATTTTAAAAACACAGTCTATATGAGGCCCCTAGAAGAAAACATCTTTTACATTGCTTTGTAGAGCACGGAAATACGATGTGGCAATAAAATATTTGCAGTCGGGCTCTATGTAGCTACTTCTTTGCAATGTGAGTTGTCAGGAACTTTCGGAGGGCTGCTGCTCTGCTGACTGTGGGCTGTGCAGGGAAACGTGGCTACCTCTGGGGCAGCAGTTTAGCTGTTCATCACAGCTGTGCCCAGTATGGCAGGAGGGGAAGGGAAAAAGCAGTGTAACAGTGGAAACACTTGACCTGTAAAGATAAAGCTTTGGTTCAAAACTGATGCAAGGCTTGTACCCTGGGTTCTCCCTAGCTCAAGGTGCCTGCCTCAGTCAGGCGTTGAGAGGATGTGGTATCTGGGGAAAGCACATGTGGAGCCACTGTTTTGCTTCCTGACAGACTTTCAGGAGGATGTGAGTGAGGGTAGAAGCTGAACTTTATCTCTGTGCGTGCTCATACAAGGTTAGAGAAAGAGGCAGAGGTGCTGTTGGCCCTAATCTCAGCAGCGCTGGTTGTGGTTACTTGTCTACAGTAACTAGTTAGGCTTAGTTTACATTACATTAACTCTGTGATGTTAATACAGGTGTAAAATGCTCTGTGAGTAGTTCTGATCTACACTAAGAATAGTAACTAACTGGAATTCGGTAGATGGGAGAATTCACTGGTCTGTCCAAAGTGGACAGTGGAAAAGGAGCTATGACAGAGAACTGCTTCATTAACACAGAGAAGCAAATTAACTTATAAAGTATACATAATCTTATGGCCAACAGTGTACCAGTTTACCTTTGAGAAGATAAGGATTATCAAGAGGAGGTAGCATGGAAAGTTTGGGGTTTTTTTTCAATTCATTCTGTGCCACCATCTGCAGCATGGACAGATCAGCCACCAACTTGGGCAAGCTGTTCCTCCTGCTCTTGAATCATCAGATATTAGCAAAGGAGAAGATTCTCAAACAGCACATTTGGAAGAGAAAGATAAACAGAATTTTTAAAACAACCCTAAATCTTAAACAGAACTGGACTTAATCTCGCTTCTTTTGTTAGAATACATAAATATGTTTTTACATTTCTCGTTAGTCTGCTGACAGACCTGACCTGATCACAGCAGCAAAACCACTCTAAATCAAGAAAGGGATCTTGGATGCTTCCAGAGCACCATTTTTTACTTTGGTCTTCTCATTTTCTACTTACAACTTCTAACATATGATGCATTAATAATAATAATAAAGATGTACCAAGATGAAAAGAGAATAAGGCCAGAAGTGTATTGCTGCTCTCAAAAATAACTAATTATATGGCATAAAGAAGTTGCTGTGCTTGTGGGTCACAGCTGCTAGAAGATGGTGTGGGGAGAAGCAGCTGCTGCTGATGGAGGGATCTGTCTCCTTCATATGGACTTGGCTGGACCTTGGGGGACACGGCTCCTGGGGAATTCATCCTGCTGCTACACAGCATCTCTCTGGATGCCTGCTCACCCCCTCTCTCCTTACCCAGCAGACAGGAGCATATGGCTGCTTACTTACGGTCTTGCTGTTCTTATGAGCTTAGTGGACTTGTGACCCACAGGGGCTCAGGGGGGATTGACGCTGGGACAGGGCGAGGAAGGAGCCTGCAAAGGATGGGCTGCACCCAGGGGAAGTGGAGCAGTGCCAGAGATTTGGTGGTTGTCCTCTGTGGCGTGCTGCGTTGGTGACTGAATTGCTGTGAATGATTGTGAGAGGAGCTGAGTAAACAGGACCTAATTAGGGACCAGGAGATGGTCAATGATTACATGGCATCGTTACTGAAGATATAAAGTTTAAAAATTTATTTATAAGGGGAAGGGGTTTCTTCTCAACAGCCTTATGTGCACATAGAAATACATATTCACACGCCTCTCTCCTAAGATCTTTTCTTCACAGCAAAAAAAGGCATGATCAGTCACCCTCGTGGTGGTTGGTATTTTTAACTGCTTGCAGCGCTGTCAGCTGGATTGCTTCTCCTGGAGATGGTGTGTGTGAGGGTTTGCATCCCCTCCGCAGTCCTGCCCTGCTGTTCTCTCCTCCTGCCTCTCCTGCATTTCAGGAGTCTTCCTCACCTTCCTTCCCACATTGGGCGGAGTCTTCTCTAGGTTCTGCCCAGGAGCAACTTCTCACCTCTTTCTGTGTAATTCCAGCCATATGCTTCCTACAACCAATTAACAGATTCACCTCTCCTCTGTAGTGCTTAAATCTCCTTTGGCCAACCTAAATTTTTGCTCTGGGTTGGTTTTTTTTTTCTTTTTAATAGAATATTACAGACAACCCTGGCTTAATATAACTGGAGCAGGGCTCTTATTCTCCTGTCACTCCTCAGCTTTTACTTTCTTTCTTCAAGCTTTGTAAAAATTGCCACCATCCTCATTCTTACTAATGCCCATAGCCTCAGCATTCTCTTCAAGCCTTCATAAAGCCTCACATCTGAGTTGTAAGTCCATGGCTCCAGCTAATGTTGAACCCCACTCCCAGGTAATTCCCTGGCACTCCTGCGGGGATTATTGACTCTGCACGAGGAGCGGCTGTTGAACAGGACACATCTCTGCTGTGCACTGCACATGATGGAGGGCAAATGCTGCTGAGCAGAGGCAGAGGAAATGGCAGTCTCTGTTTCAGCCCATCCTCCTGAACCCACTCAAATGCATCACTGTCCTGAGTCTTACAAATTCTGTCTGCATCTGTCCCACCTTCAGGACGCAGCTTTTCCCCTTTTCTTTCTAAAAGCCTCAGTCTTCTCTCTTCAGCTATTGACTGAGTCTTGCCACACTTGTATTTATTCCAAATTTCTGCTGGAATTATAAATAAATATTAAACACCCTCTGCCCTTACCAACACTTTTTGCATCTCTTTCATCAGCTTTATTTTTCTCTATGAAATTGAAAATCAGCTTCTTCACTTTGAAGGCTCCTCACAAACTGAAAATTCCCTACCACTCACCAATCAGGATCTACCATTGTGGATCAACTCATTTCTATTGCCCAGTTTTTGTACTGAGGGAGTTTCTAATGGGTGTCTATAAAGCCACCCCTGTTGTCTTTCAGATCTGCTACTTTAAACACAGCTTTTCTTTTTGGACTAATAAAAGAAAAGCACAGCTTCAAGCCCCACCCTGGCTGGTATTATCTCCTTTCATGTGCATGTGGTCTGTCTGCACCTGCCTCTTGTCTTACAGTTTGCGATTTAAATGGAAAATCTTACACTATGTGCAAACCTACTCTCTTGATGCATCTTGTCACTGCTAAAATAGCACAGATGAAAATAAGTTATGTTTTGGCTTTGACTTGGAGTGTTGGATGGGAGTGCTAGATCTGACCTGCTGGCTGAGATCCACCTTGTGGGTATGTCCCTAATTCACTAAAGTTTAACCCAAGATGTTCCATAATTTCATTTCTGGATTTAGTGCTCCAGAATTAACACTTTGTATTTCTGTCCTGGAGTGCTCCAACACCTGCAAAGCTGTAGTCTGTTTTTGTGGAAGAGCAAAGCTTTTCTTTTTTGCCCCCTGGTCATCTTTTAATGTCAAGATGAGAAGTTGACTGTGGTGACAGCAATCTGATAAGGTCGTTGCCATCGTAACAGGAAGAGTTGGATATAGACTGGAGATAGATGCTTACTTATTCTTTCAAGAATAGCAAACATTTTTAAAGGCAGTGAAGAAACCCTTGCTTTTAATTTACATTAATTTATGGTTCTCTTTCTTCTGTGCACATGCCCTGGGTCAGGCTGCATGTGAGAAAACAAGGTTAGCAACCCTTTTTCGGTTTCCACTGGTGTTAAGCTAATATTTATTTTTAGTAAACTGTATCTTGAAATGTGCTTTTAAGAATCCATTTGCAAAGCCTAGCACAACAAATTCATCATGGTTTTCTCCTTCTGAACTTTGTTAACAAATGTGAGGGATCAGTTTAACTAAATATGCTGTATCTCACTGATAATCCTTGGAAGTGTGAGACCATCTCAGAAAGCAATAAGGCTTACAAACATTCATCTCATAGTTGAGGGTTTTTTCCTCCCTGTACTGCTAGCAACCATCCAGCTTTGGAAAGGCTGTGGGGGTACTCTTTCAGGGCTAGAGCTTTTCTGTCCCACCATGTGTACATCCTTGGGACAAGGTCTCCCTTATGTTCCCCACATCTACACATGGTTTGTTTTATTTCCTTCTCAGAATCCTTCCTTTTAAATGCTTATACAGTAAGGCCACTTGCCAGGTAAAGCACTGTCTGTCATCTTCTTTTGGTAATGTAATGATTTGGAAACCCTTTTCTGCTTTTGTTGTGTGGTGCTCTGCCCTGTCCACTCTGTTCACTGTCACTAGCCTGCAGGACAAGCACCATTGTCACTAGCCCCAGAATTCTCCTCTCCTTCTCCCCAGGTGGACAGGGATTTGTCGTTCCCACATGCAACTGCATGTTAGTCTCTGGGCTCTGTTTTGAAGTCATATTTTCTATTCCTTTCAATTCTTAATGCCACTTACTCCAAATGCTCCAAGAAGTTCATGTTAAATACCTTGCAGTTACTTTTCACTCTGAAATGAGTTTTGGCAGTATTCTGGTTGTGTTGATTGAGATTTTTTCAACTGCAAAAAGTGTATTTTAAAAAACTTAAATCCAGTCATTTCTTGCAGCATTTAAGAAATCCCAAGCCTGTAAAATTATGCCTAATGTTTGCAGAGAATGGACACTTCTCGTGAAAGCCCCTAACAGACTTTGGGATGCATTTTGCTACTTTGAGAACATCCAGTGCTGCCTTTTATATAGTATGTGCTTGTTGCTCAGGCCTAGGGATCCAGAAGACCAGGGACATCTAATGCGCATGGAGGGAGAAGTGTGGCACCTTTGGGGTAATACTTTGCTTCCTCAAACAGAGCCACAAAAAGGATGTGCTTATGTGTGAGACACTGAAGGCTGAGCGGTTCAGACTGTTTCACGTTGTGGTTCATGTTAACGACTCCTTCATCTTGGTTTACTAAAGGTTTCAGAAGATCCAGCCCATGTGTTTGTGGCTCAGGGCAGCAAGTGATACATTACCCCTTTTGCTACTCTCTTGGCAGGTCTCACGGTATTAGGGGCAGGTTGTGTTTGGGGTTCAAAGCCAGTACTGACAGAAATGGTTCAAACAGCATCTATTACTGGGCATGAATTGAAAACAGATGTCTCTCCAATCTTCCAAAACGTAAGAGTTTTTTATGTGACTCCAACATGAAACTTGGAAGCCTATACTGGGTCTATGGTGCACCTGTAGCTTTGTAACCTTTTGACACAAAGGCTGTTTGCAAACAGGCATGAATTTCCTTTTGTAACTTTTGTCATGAGACACCAGTCTGTGTAGTCACGGCATGTTGTTACAACTCCTGCTTGTCAGGGGGAAGTTGCGTTATACTGTGGAATGGGAAGCTTTTAGTGTCCTTGAACACGCTGTCATATTTCAGACTTCCTTCGGATACTTATTTGTTTGCAATTTTTATTTCAAGCAATTACTTCATCTTTGCTGGGTGACAGCGAATCTCCGCTGATGTCTTGGGACAGACTCTCAGTTAATGGAGTCTTGCATGGTTGTTGTGAAATCAGGAGGACTTTTGACTCTTTTGCCAGCTGAAACTCTGGGTTTGTGAGTTCCACTCAAAAAAAATAATTGAAGCCTACTGCAAGGGCTCCAGCTGTAGTGTACCAGTATTGCTGGTAGCAAAGGCTGAGGATGTCAAAATGTGTAGTAGTTTAAACAAGGGATGGGAGAAGGCTGGAGTCCAGGGCCAGCCTCAGCGAGAACAAAACCTTTAAGCAGATGATTTATTTTATTTTTAGCCAGCCAAGTAAGGAAAGCAATTTATCTCACCAGCTTGTGTTGCTAAAGCGTCCCTTTTCTTGTTTAAGTCCAGTGTTAGGTGTTTGTGTTGACATCTGAAGCTGCACTGTGTCTCCTCCTTTTGGAGTGCGCCTGCTGCCCTGAAGAAGTTGCTCAAAGACCTTTGTATTTGACCCATTGCTTTAACATCTCCAAGTACCTGTAAAGTACAAAACCCCGCTATTAAATAGTTGCACATTTTAAAAATCAAGACTTTTTCTGGTCCTTTCCTGAGCATGCTCATCATGTGAGAGTCATTGCTGTGTAAGAGCATTTGGGAGAACGAAGGAGGTCTTCTCTCCATTTGCATTATCCATGGATAATTATGGAAACTGATCCTGGGGTGGCTTCTTCTATTCTCATAGAGCACAATGGCCCTGCTTTTCAGCTGTCTGCATGAGGGGCACTCATCCTGCAGATGCTGGTATGGCATGGGTTTGACCCATTCTCGCTTAGCAGCGTTGGACTATCACAGCAGAAAAGTATTCTTGTGGCATCCTTCTCATGGAGCCAGGCAGGACCCTAGGACTCCAAAATGCTGCTCCAGCAGATGCTCTGGACATACAGTGTTGTTATCAGAGCCTGTTTTGAAAGCTGTGGGAAGTTTTGGTAACTGCATCTTGAAAGGGCACAGTGGCCTATGGAGAGGTGCAACAGCTACTATCACAGCCAAATTATCTGGTAAAATTAGAGCACAGAGATTTGCAGCTAGGTTAAAATGTGTGTGCCTTTGTACTGCACAAGTTTGCTTTGGTGAGTGACTGTCAGCAAAAAATTGGAGCTACAAAATTCAGGTCTGGATGTAAAGATGGCATGAATTGAATGTATATTTACTGGTAGCTGCTTCTTTTTCACATAATATGCACCCTATCAAAGATATGTTGAATAAAACAAGACTAGAAATAACTAGTAAAAGAGTTTTTCATATTTCTCTACGGAGCGCTTGACTTTAAATTATCCCAAACAGTTGAATATATCCTTCAATATTCAATATGTTTCAGAAATCATTGTGACCTCATATATATCTTAGAGAAGGTGAAAAATTTAGAAATGGAAGTTTCTATGCTTGGTGTTTATTTTTAGTTAGTCTACCTATAAAAAAGGGGTATAGCAGAAACAGAGAGACAGCTAGGAGATGAGCAATGAGGAGATCCGGTGGCCTGAAAAATATCTGCTAAAAGAGAGGCTGGGATGGTTTGCTTTGACCGTCTGTCAATAGTCTTGTCCCTACAGACCAGCCAGACCCACTTGGGAAGGTGGAGTGGAGAAAGATTAAGCCAGCTGCTCTTGCTGGCTGTGACTCATAACCATTTGCGATGATGAACAGCATCATGCTTGCAGTGATAAAGGAAATATTTCTTTGCAAAACCCATTAAGCATGAGGAATTCATCAGCAAGGTGTTGCTAAAGATGAGGGCTTAGCTTGGTGGTAGTAGAGAACATATCTGGTTTGGAAAAAAGCTGGTGATACTGGAAGGGATTCAGTCTTACATACATAACATAATCATAGAATTGACTAGGTTGGAAAAGACCTCTGAGATCATCAAGTCCAATTTTCTGTTCTTTGGGGCATAAGTCAGGCTCCAATTAAACATGTCTTAGGAAGTAACCTCAGAAGGTTCTATCTGCAGGGCTGCTGCAGCTTGTGTTGTCTTCTGACCACCTGGTCTGGGCTGTGGGGAGAGGCAGGACTCACAGACCCATGTCAGTAGCATGCCCAAAGTGAAAAGGTCAGACTCGCATGAGCTGCCCCATTCTGGCCTTCCCTTCCCAATGTCAAACTCCTTATTTCTTCTCCTCTGTGTGGTAGGAACAGGAGAAAGAAAATGACTTACATTCCAGAAGATTTTTAGCACCAAATAGCTCCCAGTTGGTTCATCTCTCCCTTGAAAACATTAATAAAAGCATTTAAAAGTAACAGCCCTGTTTGTCTGTCCTTGCTGCTCTGTTCCGAAGGGATAATACAGCTGATGAAATTGGGAGCTAAAACCAGCAAGGAGATGAGAAGGCCGAAGTGACTGATGCTAAAGCTGAATTAAAATGTCCTCTTCAGAAACCAGGATATTCTGTTGGTAGTTATTCAGGCTCACCCTGATGATGTGCCATTACAACTTCATGTAGCTACAAGCTAAAACTACCCCAAAGGCTTGGAGGAATAAGTCCAAGTTTTTTATTCCAAAGAGTTACATTAGAGGTGTTAGCATTATTTTATAGTAGCCATATAAAGACATAACTGTCAGCAATTAATATGCATGAAGAATGTATATAAGTAATTTATATAGTTTGTGTGTTTGAGGAATAGATGTTTTTAACCATACTGTTTAGTCATGCATCTTTACAGCACAAATTGGCACATTGTTAAGGTCATATTTGCTTTTGTTGCACCCCTGAGTCTATCTCTGAATAATCCTTTATTCTGTTGATACTCTGTTTCCAAATCTATGAGTATGTCCTCCCAAACATATGTGCATAATATAGTGTGTATATGCACGCAAGGAAAAGGAAGCAGACAACTTGCGTTTGGTATGATTGTTTTGTGCGTGAACTGCTGCAGGCTCCCTGCTGAAAAGAAACTCACGCATCCATTTGTTCATGAACAAAGCTGCTGTCATGACTGTGTTGTTTGTGCATTGACTGTTTGTGTAGGGCTTTGGTTAGAGAAAGATGTAATCTCCTCTCTGCTTCATAGGCTTTCTCCCACTTCTCTTTCCTCTCCATAATTATAGTGTGCTGATCATTACCTTCACGACAAGTGGGAACTCAGTTGAGGTTCCCATCTATGGAGGAGAGAGGAAAATGGATGGTGGTTGGTGGAGGAATCCAGGTGGGTTACAGCTGAGTGGTGCTTAAGCATAAATAAACAATGCACCTGAGCTGGCGCTTAGCATGGGTGGATAGGACAGCATCCAAAGACGCATGGAGGCAAGGATCAATGGAGCTGCTGTTGCAAAAGAGGACTGAGATAAATGGTCAGGTTGTGTGGGATTCCTTAGAAGTGGAAGACTTTTCCCAAAGTGTGACAACTTTGATACAGCAGCTTCGCATGTGCTTTGCTTCAGTTTTGGAGCCAATTTTTCCTTCTTTTCCGATGTGTGGCCTCATGATGGCCTGTGATTTCAGTCCTGGGCTGTGATCTCCATGTTGTGCTCTATACAGATGGGAGCATTTTGTATCCTCATAGTCTTTCATTATTCCAGATGCTCTAGAAACCCACAGTGACACACAAAGTAGGGATTTGACTAACTTTTAGCTTTTTCTGTAGCTTCTCTCTGAAGTACTCCTGCTTATTTTTGCATTGAAAATTTTCTTTACTCAAAGCAGATGTGAAACTCTTTTTTCCTCATTCTCATTTCAGATTCCATAGGAGGGTCATTTTCAACTTCCTCCCACCGATGCCACCACAAGCAGAAGCACTGTCTCCCCATCCCGCAGTGTGGAGCTCTGTCCATCAGCCCTCTGCTTTTCCATCCTCACACGAAGGGATCCCAGATCATCATGGACACGACACAGAAGGCAGTGAAGCGCCAGGCTAGCTTCTGCAATGCCATTACCTTCAGCAACAGACCCATTGTTATTTATGAACAAGTCAGGCTTAAGGTGAGTAAATGATACCTCTCCTCATTGTCCTGGAAGCTGCTGTGAATAAATGTTGGGGTGTACCAAGCTTTGATGCTTGCACCAGATCTTTAGCCCTTCACTGAAAAGCACAATAAGCTGATTGTGGCCTTAAAGATCTGTGATCTGTGCTGATACTTCTGCTTTTGTCACCATAGTTCTTGAAGTCATTGGTACAGACTGCTGTAGAAACTGGGGACTAAAGGGAAATCCATACTCCAAAAGAGTTTATCTTGATGTTAGAAAAGAAACATCAGATTAAGTTAAGGTTGCCTGGAAAACAGCAAGAAAAAAGCATTGTACTGGTCATTTGGAAAGACTGCAGCCTCAGAATCTCTCTATACAGTATGTCCTCTAGGCTTTGCATGAATGGGCTGAGGTGAGGTGAGTAGTTAATGCATTCAGTTCCACAACAAGCAATTTTCTTCCTGTAAACAAGGCAGACAGTGAGGGCTTTTCTCATGGAGGTGGAAGTCAGCCTCTCCAAACCCAAAAGATAAGAGGTGAAAGGGACCTGGAAGTGAAAGTGCTTGCTCATAGGCTTAGCAGGGAAGATAAGAGGGTTTGACTGAAAAGATGAAAGAGGCTGTCAGTTCTGTCACAGTTGTCATCTTAGTCCTAAGAAAAGTATCTTTCTAGCTGTCTGCTGACTGCTTCGTTGAATCAGTTGCCTGATAGCATTAAGGTCAGAAGAGAGAACATTGCAGGCATCACATTTTTCTTGCTGGCAGAGGCTGATTTCACTTCCTTTGTGCCTGTGGTAGCCAGGAGGATAGAGTTAGCATCCCTTGTGCTGCAGTTGGCATGGAAAGTTCAACTCCTTTAAGACAGCATGACAACTGCTTCCCAGTGAAGAAATTCATCAGTCCTCTTAGGAACTGAGACACTTTTTAGGAGCTTGAGGCACTTTAAACTTAATCCACAGATACTTTCTGATCTTTATGCCCTCTACTTTGTGTGGGACTGCATTTTTCTGTTCTTAGCTGATTTCATGCCGTTCATTGGCACAAAGTAGGTTGTCAACTTCGGCGACTTTAGTTGATGGCACACATGAAGGATCTGTTTACAAATCCTTCATTTATACACAAGGAGTTTCCTAGGAGGTTTATCTGCATATTGTGACTGAGTCTGGGACCTACAGCAGTGTATCAGCCTTCCCTGCCTCTTCTCTTATGGCCAGCAAAGCAGCAAGAAATGAGGAAGATGCCTCCGTTTGAAAATATAGAGAGATATGAGGCTTGGGCCCATAGATAGAAAATACCCCCTGTGGAGCTCTTGCTGCTTCTATTCAGCCTAGAAACCCAGCAGGACTCACTCGCATTGCCTAGTGGGATTTTTTTCCATGTTGGCCAGAAGTCTGGACAACCAACCACACAAAATTATTTGGGTGGAGATGAAAGCAGTGTTTCACTTTTGAAAACACCATCGAAGATTTGAGTGGGTTTAGTGGTTTAGGCAGGGATTCTGGGTTATTTCTTTCTCATTCTGAAACAAGCTAACTCTGGAAATTCACACTTGTTTATTACTGTTTTAGGATTTTAGCTTGTATATAATGTACGTGAAGAATACGCATGCAAATCTGCACAAGGGATTTATGAGCAGAGCTCCTGTTAAGTCCAACAGGAAGGTCTCACAGGAAATCAATGGGCTTCAGCAAAACTTGTACTCAAGGGATGGGTGGAAATGTAAAAACGTCTTGACTTTTCTGATAAGTCCATCCTGCAATTGCCTTGTTGTGTGTGCCCGTGAAAAATGGCATCTTAAACCTTCTTACCAGCAAGACTAACCATGAACCCAGTCATTCAGGTCCTATAAAGTCTAAACTCCCTTTGGAAAACTAGAGGAAAGAAGTCAAGAGATTTCATTCTCTTTATTTGGTATTGTATTCCAGGTTTTGTTCTGAGATTGCTTTGCAGCTTTGGGAATGCCATTAAGCAGTCAGTTTTCCTTTCTTTGCCTCTAAGATATCCCAGTATGTTTTTTCCATGTAATTTAGGGAACTGCCAGGGAGTGGAGTGAGGTTGTCAAAAGTGGCACAAGGCAGAAAAGAGCAGAAGCCTGAATCTGTGGAAGCATCCGTAGCTTAGCAGTTTGAATGTAGATTTCCCTCCCCTTCTGGTATCCAGTAGACCTCCCAAGCTTTTCTGCTAGCAGTGGCTGCTGAAGAGAATTTAGTCCATCATTAACCATTGCCTTTTTTAGCAAAACTGTCTACCCTTTGTCCAGTTATGTCTAATTCTTGGCAGGATTTATACTAGATTTTAATTTGGATATTAGTTTGCCTGTGGTCAGGCTGTATTAAGAACTGTTTATAGGTGCTGATTAATACATGGAACATGTACAGCCTCGATTACCATATGAATATTTACTTCGTGTGGCTTGTGATTGCTGTGAAGTATTGGCAAGAGACTGTGAAAGAGTAAATTGTACAAAAAACAATGAGGCCATATTTATCTCAGACCCAAAAGCTTTTAGGGCTTTCAGTAAATTTGCTGCAATAAATAAACCAGGCTTTTTCTTGGAGTGTGCATATATTCCCCATTTTGTCACATGCATGCCTCATGCATCCCCTTTCCACTGGGGACATGCATGATCCCACCCCATGCCTGGCCAGGCATACAAAATAGCAAATCTGCTTCAGTCCTTTTTAGTGCCACCCCCATGTCCCTCCCACAAGCAAGACCTTCCCATGGTCCCTGGGACTGAGGTCAGCACTCAAGTGTTTCATGTAAACAGTTTAGGCGCTTGGCTGGACTGAGTAGGGATAAAGAGCAGCACTGGCTTAACTGAAGAACTCTGTTGATAACTTTTTACTGAAGCTCTGAGTTTTCTCCAATAGTTTACTATAAATAGAAATCTTTAGGCTTTGAACAATATCTTTGTTGTGAGATTGTTGTGCCCTCAAGGACACATTTCAGATTTGCCTTGGAAAGGAACATGTGAAAGAAAAATGCAATATTTATAAATGTGATTAGAAGAGAATTCAGAAGACCAAAGAAAATGTCTTGGCCAACTCCTTGGTGGAAACCTTGGGTTTCCAAATTGGAATAGAAGGAGCTGCTGCCATGCATTTGAGGACAAAATCCTATAGTCCTGGACAGTTCAGTCTCTGGCACTGCCACTCATCCAGGCCATTAGCACATTGGCAGAGCAAGAAATTACAGTAAGGTAGCAAGTTTTGTGTAACATCTGGTAGGTGGTGCCATCCATGTTTCTGGTCTTATCCCAAGCCAAGAGTGAAATTGCTTGAGGCTGCCAATGCTCTGGTGGAAGAGGGCTATCTCAAGTGCTCTCATGTTTGCTTCAGGTTTAGTGCACAAACAGAAACACCAATTATGTGTCAACTGTCATGCAAGAACTGTCCTGGCCCCAAATGACTGGGTCCAGCATCTTTAGGTCTTTCAGTTCACTGTCTGGATGCTGACAGGCTGAGTCTCTTTGAGAGAGACAATTCCCAGCAGGTTCATACTCAAACAACAAAATGAGAGAAAAAATTCTCCAAGGGCATCATCTCCATCTGGGGATGATACAAACCCTGGAAGGCTCCCTCCTTCCCTGGAAAGAGAGAGACCTTGTAACTGTTGGTGTTTTGAATGTGCTGCATGTGTTTAGGACCCACTGCCTGCTCCCCACAGATCCAGTTCCGTCCAGAGACTGGTTCTTGTGAGAAGGCACCAGTGACTCCAGGGGCATCTGTGATCCTTTGTCCTGCTGTCTCTCAGGTGCTAAAGGGTGCAAATGACACATGCACCATCCCCAAAACTATAACAGATGTTCCTGACCCCAGATGGGGGGGGTGCAGATGTGTGCAACATATCTTGATAAATAGGTTTCCTCCCATCATGAGACAACATCTATTGTTGGTTCCTAATTGTGTATTTAACATAGTTCAATACTTTAAATTGTGCTTTCCCACACACATGTTCTCTGCTGTGAGGCTGTGATTTCATCCAATCTGACAAGCTGAACAGGAGTAAGACTATCTTTTAGTTGGCTGGGAAACCCAGAAAAACCCTGTAGTGGTGACTATGCTTCTGGAGCCAGTGCTTTTCCCTCAGGTCACAAGAGATCCTATCATATGAGCACTATGGGGAAAGAGCTCTGCTGCTGCAGGTGCTGAGATGAAAGCTCTTATGGCCATTTTTGGCATATTTTGCGAGAGAATGATTCTTAGGCCAAAAGATGTTACCCTAGAAATAGAAGTGAGTCATCATGCAGCTGTAATTACATTTCACCTCTCTGCATAGATTTGATTTTCGTTTTTTTTATGTACACTGCATCCTAAGTGTGCAGCATTGCAGCCTGCAACTGGAAAAGCTGCAGCAGTGTTTAGTGGGTAAAATGTTTCCTAAATCTAGAGGGCTTATCTGCACAGTGGCCATCTGTGCTCGATGACATAAAGCTTTTAGTGTGTAAATAGATGTTCAAGTGCCAAATGCTGTTATTGCTGTTGTTATCTTTTCAGATCACTAAAAAACAGTGCTGCTGGAGTGGGGCTCTTCGGCTTGGGTTTACTTCCAAGGATCCATCGAGGATTAACCCTGACACTTTGCCGAAGTATGCATGCCCTGACTTGGTTTCCCAAAGCGGTTTTTGGGCCAAGGCTCTGCCAGAAGAGTTTGCAAACGAGGGAAACATCATAGCCTTCTGGGTGGACAAGAAGGGACGGGTTTTCTATCGGGTGAATGACTCTGCTGCGATGCTCTTCTTCAGTGGGGTGAGGACGGCAGAGCCCCTCTGGGCTTTGATCGATGTCTATGGACTCACCCGTGGAGTGCAGCTTTTAGGTGAGTACCTGGCTCCAAACACACAGGAATGATGCTAACCCATCCCCATAGAAAAGCCAGCCTGATGCTGCCATCCCCCTTGCTGTGCTGGGACAGGAGTAGGGAAATAGCAGTTGATCCTCCCCAGAGCATCCCATGACCTCAGCCTGGATCAGTGGGTGTTTGAAACTCAGCACATAAATATAACGAGTGGGAGGTGGGAAACAACCACTACAGTATAGCACTAGAAGCAATCTGTAAGTTGATTTCTGCTCAGAGATGTTGCTCTGTCAGAGCATAGTCTGGAGTGCAGCATATACCTTGCAAATGGTCTTTTTATTTCATCCTCTGCTTTCCCTATGCCAAAAGGAGGAAATGTTATGGATAAATCCTTCCAGGATGGCACTGTTATGATTTTCTGGCTGATTTAATGGGAAGATTTGAAACATTAGTATCTTGCAAATTGCCTGGGGGAAACTGTGGCTGGTTTTGCCTGGATGCTGCTTTTGCAGAGGAGTTAGATTTGTCCTCTAGAGCCTGAAGGTTGGATAAACATTTGGGGTTGCAGGGTGAGGACTGCTGAGTACCTGTGTCTTCTGCCATTCTCAGCTGAGATTGAGATAGTTTGGCTTTCACAAGGACTTAATCTAGCCCCAAAAGTGCAGGTTGTCAAGGTTTGGGCTATTTGAGTTTATACATCTTAGCAGAACTGAAATGAGTCTCTGAGGGCCCAACTTAAAGGGCAGCTAGGTTGCTGGGGGACTAGAGGTGTCAGTATGCAGCCTTAGAGTTGGCTTTGCATCGTCACTGGGGGGAAAACAACAGCTCTTCTCCATGTAACAGTAGTTTCATGGGTCTTGTTTCCGGTATGGAAAAGGTTAGATGGTACCTGCTGACCTTCATGAGCAGAAAGGCCTTCTGAAGATGAGATGATCCTGCTAGGCTGAGAGATCCCGGCTTTTTTGTGTCATGCAGCCTGGTACTCTGTTAAAAAGAAATCTTCATGCTATTATCAAAAAATTTCATGAAGCTTCTTTCTGACAGTTCTGCCTCCTTTCTGCGTGTATGAAAAAACGTGGTGGCAGAGCTGCCTCTAGCAACCTACATGGCAGGGAAGAGGGATGTGGGTTTAGCAGGTGAAGACAGAGGGCTGATCTCTTCTTGCTGCAAAAACTACTGGTCTGAGATTGCACAAGACAGAGGAATTGAATTTCTCAGCAGCTTTTTGCTTTCATTTCGGAGCAGAAAGATTTATCTTCAGTTGTGAATCAGCGTGAATCAGAGCCACTAGGCAACTGCTTGTAGGCCAAGGTGGTGATATTTGAACTGGGATCTAGAATCTGAGCAAATACCATGCTAAGGGGTCAGTTAGGAATAGCTTACAAATGGCTCCAAGTCCTCCGGCTGTTCTTGCAAGATTTGGCACCTCTGGGCCTGATTAATGGGGGCCCATAACTCTGGATTATGTGTTTCCTTTCAAAATACATGAGAAAGTATTTCCTATCCATCATCCGCCCCTGCATTGTCCTATCATCTTCCACATCCCCTTTCACAAGAAAAATGTGACTCTTGCCAGCCACTGACTTGCCTCCCGTCTAACAGGCTCCGGACTCTCTGGTGGGTATAAAGTCCCTGGATAAAGTAGGCAGCTTCTGAATTTACACAGTTGGCGTGGAGCTCAAATATGTATTTATAGCTTGTTCCAGCAGTCTTCAGCAGGCTTTAAGCCTAGAAACTGTGCTGAAATGTCTTTGACTTGAGTCCTTTCTATCTTCATTCATTATTACACAGCACTAAAAGTCAGAGCAGGGGAATCATCTGCTGTGTCGCCTCTGGATCCTATAGACATACCCACTGCAATGTTCTGCACTCCTGTTTTAGTGTAGCAGACCACACATATAGTACAGGACAACTTGCCAAAAACTCCCAGGACTTGACAAATGAATTTCATAGCTTAGCTACAAACATATGGTTGAATTCAGCCTGGTATGGTATGCAGGGCATCTGATGGAGGCTGGGTATGCTAGAGTAGTATGCTGAACAGAAGAGCCTAGTATTTCAGATTCCAGTTCAATGATTTATTTCCTCCCAACCCTAAACATGTTCCTTGTTCCTGAACTTCACTGTTTTCCAAATGACTGTAGGGTCGCAGGCTCATACTGCACCTCTGCATTGCCTCCATTTGCTTTTATGTGTATTTCACCCAAGAATCTGACCTAAAGCTTTACTATTTCTTGTGGCAGTCTTTGTTTATTGCAGAATTATTCCCTCCCAACTCCCAAGAATGTAACTTCACTTCCAAAATCAGATGTGCCCAAAGACGTTCAGCAGTTAAGTCTTGTGTCACTGCAAGATCCCATCTTCGCAGGGAAATGCACAGTGTGCATTTATGATCCCAAAAGTTACAACTTCCAAAACTTCATGTTTCTGTTTCACTTTTCTGTGTTAGAGTAGCAGTTCCAGCCAAAACAAGGAACCCAATAAAGCAGGGGAATGACCAAGTCTAGTGACACCATTCCTGTGTTACAGATTAAATAGAGACTTGAACAAAACAGGGTCCAAAGCCTTGGAAGCATTCAGTGATTTGCCAGAGGCAAATCAGCAGTGTTACCTGATTCAGGGACGCCATCAGCCTTGTTGCCCAGCTCAGTCCTGCCACACTCTCCATCAGCGTCACAGGCATTGCACAACACTCTGGCACCACTAAATTGCGCCTGTAGATGAAAGAGAAACAGCTGGTTTGTACCTTAATTTTTCATTTCCTTCTGTTTATAGCTTTGCCCATAGCATCAGCCTTACTGATAATTACCCATATGTCATTACTGCTGCCAGGAGACAGGTTTACGTGGCTGTCGCAGATGTTCCTGGATGCGGCTGCTTTATGTTCAGAAGCAGAGCCCTTTAAGCAGCATCTTCACCTGCTTGATTTTGTTCTGAAACAGGTAAAAGGGCTTGTGTGGTCCCCTGCATCTCAACCAAGGAGAGTTCAGAACTGAGTTTGGACCATGTCTTGCTTGTCACTGCTGAAGCGAGTCAAAATGAGATACTGGCTTAAATCCACCTTGAAGGTGGCTTCAGCAGTGAGGTTCACAGTGCTAACATGTTTGGTCAAAGGTGAGAAGCTGTTTCTTGCTCTCCTTGCCTCTACCCACGTTATAGAGATGAAAAGGCTTAAATTCACCCAGGAATCTGGTCTTCCCTGAACACAAGGTCTCAGTTGATTTCCTGCCATGGTATAAAGGCCTGCATGGGGGAGGTTGTTGCAACTGAGTACATGCATGTTCTGTGTTTTAGGGCATGAGTTTCAGCATAGGTGCAGGCTTGTGTGACCTGTAAGCATGCCCTTATACAGTGACTCTCCTGCTGACATGCTGAACTTGCAGGCAGGATGGTTTACAGCCCTGCTTCCCTTTTTGGGCAGCTAGTTTTGCACAAGTGCACTTTTACATTCCAGGATAATTTAAAGTAGTATTTACTAGAAATGTGGCTTGTCCTTATGTTATCGCTTCAACATACACACATACTCATTCACACTTCAAAAAGAGTCCGAGAAAAATGGAATATAAGCAATCTGCTGCCTCACTGCTACAATAAAGCATCAAAAAAAGGACCAGCTGTTTAAATCCTGTGGTCTTCAGAGCCCTGTAGGAGGGATGGCAGCTCATGGGAACCAAATGGTGGCGTCTCACATTAACCTGCTTCTTTCAAGCACTTGGCTAGTGAGCCTGGCATAGTCTAAGAAATGTTCATGCGTGCTTTCTATAGACTTATTGCAGACCAGCAGGGGTGCAGCTTTCCTCAGTGATGTGTACATTGTGGTATAATGTGTGTTTTCAGCATTTTCCTGTAGCTTTTGATGGGGAATTCCAGGTTTTCTTGTTGTATGGTGCCTGTTTGAAAATTGCCCCATTGTTTTTGGCAGTGGCATTGCAGCACAGGATTGCAGAATGGTTAAGGTTGGACAGGACCTATGAAGATTGTCTAGTCCTACCATCTCGTGTCTTGTCTTTCAAAGCACCACACGTGCTCTAAAAGTATGGAAAAACGGGACTGCAAAGAAACGATTTCAGCATACCCTTCTACCTATCCTGTATTTCCAGTGGGACAGTGAGGAACTCTCTATTCCGTTTCCTTAGTCCTGTTCATTACTAATATGGTCAACAACCAAATCCTTTACCCCTTAAAAACAGAGTTTATTACTCTGTTCACGCTTTTCTCCCAGCCATCTGTATTTTCATTCATGCATTATTTCAAATTTATCTCAGTCTTTTACCAACACAGATTTGGAAAACCAAGGATAACTTTATTTAGATTGGCGCACTGAGAGGCCCCTGTGGAAAGCAAAGCTTCACCACCTCCTGTAAATGACAAAAATGTGAAAAACTAGTAAGGCCTTACAAACTGGAAAAAATTAAATGCATATGTATTAAATATGCATGTGTTAGATTTACCTGAATTAGAAACAGTATGAATATATAATTCAGTCATAAATACATGTAGATATCCTAGTAGAATTAACTGGCGGTGCTGTATATTATATTAAGTATTTGGAAAATCTTTCATTTCTCCAGTTCCCTTTCCTGACTTCTTATTGCTTCATGTTTGCAAAGCATAATAAGTCAAAATGTAAACTGATCATGGGTGGAAATTTACTCATTTTGGTGTGTATTTGACAAAGAAGTTTCACACTTTGTAGGAAAGAAGAAAACATGCTTTTCTTTCTTCATCCCTCTCGGTTCTTATGTAAATTGAATCTCCAGCTCCAGGCCACCTTTCAAGGAAACATTAAATAAGCCTCAAATGAGCTGGATTTATGGGCAAATTTCAGGTGTGAATGGTATAAGACTGATGATAAATCTTATTTATTGGCTGCATCTGCAGTTTTACCATGTGATTATTACAATTTTATTTTCCAAGTGCAAAACTTATTTTCCATTGCCCACGGGAAGCCATTTCTGTTATTCCGACACATGCAAATAAGCAGACTGATTTGCAGAGAATGCTTCACACTAAACAAAATTGGATAATCAAAGATGACCGCAGTGTATTTTTATAGTCCATTGTTGAAAGCGGAAGCTGTAAACTATTTGCCCTCTCTGTGGAAGTCTGTGACTGTCTGATGGAAAGGAGTAATATATGTTTAAACAGAGCCCTACTTAATGAAGGCAAGATATACACAACTTGCGAACAGTCAGTTGTCCTTGTTTTCCTGTATCTCCTAAAGGGAAAGCAAATTCAAATTGCTCATAAAGTTTTATTGTCTGTAGCTGTTGTCTCTATGGCAGCTGCAGGAAGCTAACGTGGCTAAACATGAGAAACCAGTTTAATAAATAATTAAACTCTTGCCATTCCAATTAATCCCTGGTTTGCCTTAGCACCTCTAGAGGGATGTGATAGGTACCTGAAAGTTAGCTCACAGTCAAAAGGCAGCTCCTTGTCCTTGAAGGTCTGTCTGTCTTTTAGGTCTGTCTGTCTTTGTTTCGATAATAAGGCTGCTGGGCACAGCACTTAAAGCAAGCCAGAGCTCATCTTGGCCAAGGGAATACAGCAGCTCCTTTTTTTTTTTCCCCTCTCTTTGTGTTTGATTGTAAACAGCAGCGAACGTGTGCTGAGGAGACTGGACTGGCCTGCAGGGAAGGACAGCATCTCCCCAGCATTTCCCCCTGTCCCACTGCCCATGCTGCCTGCGCTGGGGGGCTCAGGCTGTGCAGGTGAATAGCAAATACCAAGTAAGTCAGAACAGTGAGATGCCACCTAAAATAAGGTTCTGAGGGATCAGCATTTCAGGCTTCGCTGGGTCTTGATGAGGTATTGAGTGACAAAATTGCACAGATGCTCTGTGTGTTACATATATTTCACTGGTGGTGTTCACTGGTGAACCTGTGGCTTTCACCTGAACCACCTTTGCCTTACCAGGACTGCTTGTGGAGCTAAGGCATTGATACAGGTGAAGAGAAAGGGCAAAATATGGCATATAATGTGCCATTGGGCACACTATATCCACAAAATAACCACATTGGTGTCAGGAGAGCCTGCAAGTGAGCCTGAGTAGGAATAAATTTAAGAAGGATTAGTCTGTCTGTTATTGCCCAGCCTGAGCAAAATGAAGGCTGTAACAAAACAGAATAACCAGTAGAAAAATATATTTTGTGCTTTACAAAGTTACTTTAGTTCTGATAGGCTGAAATATCATTCGTAACACAGGCAACAAGGGCTATATAATAATATTTTCCATGTTACCCATAAAAGCCGAAGGAAATACAAAGACTCTGACAATTGTAAGTGGTGTTTACATTGTGGTTATGTGTGTGCTGTAGTTCAGATGCTGACACTGCAGATGTAGGCCCCTGAGTTAAAAAAAGTGATGTCTTCGCATTAAATATTTGTTATGATGATTTATTTGGCTGTTGCTTTAAGGGGGTGAATATTGCTGGTTTACACTAAGAAGTTTATTTTACCTTTGCTAAGTGTTGTTATTTTTTACCAGAAGTGTGGAACCCATAGCCTGGAAACAATTCTTCCAATTAAAAGGGCTATGACCTTCCTTTACTTCTACTGAAGGTACAAACTGCTGGAATAGTTGAATATATATTGAATTTATTACACTGCTATAGTTAGTTACAGAAGTTTCTAGTGTAGTCAGGGCCTTAGAGAATAATAACGCACCACTAATGGAGCAGTGTATTCTTTTGAGAAACGTTTCAAAGAGTTCCTTATGCTAGGAAATATTTTGGTATTTTTGATTTAAACCATTTGGATAATATATCTATGCTGTTTATTAAAAAATTCATTCTCTGAATTGATAATATTGCCTATAATTGTATATTTTCTTAGTTTGTCTAATGTGGTTCTTATTGTAATTCTGTAAGTAATAAATGTCTTTGAAAAGAAAGGTGGAGAGAATATGCTGGTACAGGGAATTAATCTTTGCAGCCTGCTTAATACCGTTCTCCAAAATACTCAGCAATACAATTTAAACTGTACAAACCTTTGGCTTTAATGCTGAAAGTTACTTCCTCTTCATTCATAAAGCAATAGCTTGATAAAAAGAGTGCATTTACTGTGGTGTGAGACAGTTGGAGCTGGAGGTAAGTTTTGGATGTGAATTGAGTAGATGATGTGGTAAAAGTATAACAATTTATTGCGCTAATCTTGCAGTTCCAGCTGTTCTGGCTGTGGAGGCCCTTTCCCCTAAGCCTGTATGACAGATGACAGCTAAACATTGCTTATATGATAAAACTAAACACTGGCTCTGTTCCGTATGTCTCTGCTGGTGTGAGATAGCACTTTGTCATTTCAATGTCTAATTGGCATCACAGCTGCTGAGTGTGCAATTTACTGTAGAGAGGATATGATTTTGTTGTCCCTGTAGGTGTCTGGGTTGTTAAGAAGTTTGACACCTTTAATAAAATTAAATTGGCTTTTCCGTCCTATCGTATCAGCAACAGAGCTAAAAATGAGATTGCTTTGTACTCCAAAGTCTTCATTAATTTTTTTCCAATCTGTACGTGCAGAACTGTTGTTGTTGGGCTCAGTCTGGAAATCCTTACCTATAGGCCAACTCTACTCAGTTTTACCAGCCTAAACTTGCAGCCATCAGTGGAGTCACTCTGGTTTTACACTGTGAACAGAATCTAGCCCTGGGGTTTTGCTCATTCATCACTTCTCTTTGGCCAAACACTGAGCAGCAAAAGCTCCTCTACAACTTGCCTGGCTAGTCTCAGAGAAAACAAAACATTCTGATTCAGTGAATTTGAGCTGATTCAAGCTGGGACCTCTCCTTCCATGTACCTTTGTCCAGACCAGGAGAAATGAGCCTCTTGATGTCTGTGTAACTGTTCACAAGTGACTGAAAGATGGCAAAAATGCAGGTGGTATTACCTGCTCATGCAGACTGAGAAGACATACTGGTCAAGTGTGCAGTGCTGCCTGCCACAGCATTAAACACTCACCAAACTTTGCTATCAGTGTAACTGTTGCTAAATTACTGTGCATTCTTGCATCAAAAAGTTCTTGTCTGTGTGTCATGCATAAGGTTGTGCCTGCTGCCTTCTACCAGGAGCTAGCCTTAGACACCGAGTTTCACACTAAATCATGATGCTAATACATGGGCCAGCATGACCCATTTGTTCATTTATGCCAAAGATACTAATTGGGATTTCATAAGCAGAAAAAGCCTCTCTATTCATCAGCTGTACGTGACACTTCTGGTGTGTACAAAGTGCAATGCACCTGACTGTACAAACCATAAAGTGCAATTTTGGGGTTGTCTAGAGAATGGACTGAATAAAGTCAAAGGATTTCTTGAAAAGTAACACTTTCAGATGTGCTTCCAGAGCAGGCAAATACATAAGAAGGATGTGGACCTGCTGGAGTGAGTCCAGAGGAGGGCCACAGATTATTAGAGAGCTGCAGCACCTCTCCTGTGAAGACAGGCTGAGTGAATTGGGGTAGTTAAGCCTGGAGAAGACTCAGGGGAGACCTTAGAGCACCTTCCAGTGCCTGAGGGGACTGACAAGAGATCTGGAGAGGGATTTTTTACAAGGGCTTGTAGGGATAGGAGAAAGGGTATTGGCCTTAAACTGACAGAGGGTAGATTTAGATTAGATATTAGGGAAAAAATCTTAACTGTATGGGTGGTGAGACATTCAACAGGCAAGCCAGAGAAGATGTCGCTGCCCCATCCCTAGCAGTGTTCAAGGCTAGGGTGGACAGGGCTTTTGGGCAGCCTGGTCTGGTAGAAGGTGTCCCTGCCCATGGCAGCAGGAGTGGAACTTGATGATCTTTAAGATCCCTTCCAACTCAAACCATTCTGTGATTCTATTACCTGTTTCTGCTATGTTGTGGCATTTGGTGAAAATATCACCCCTTTTACTGACATGCACTAAGTAAGTGCTTCTTCCTGTTGTTATGGGAATTACACCAGGATACTGTTGGCAGAACTTTGTGAAGTTTATATAAAGCACTTCCACGCACATAGGCTAGAACAGTATGTCCAGTCATTTACAAGTTTTGATTCTCATCCGTTTGAATAATTTCAAGGTTAAAGATCTTTACAGAAATATTTAAAAAGAAATTTCTATTCCATCTGCTCCTATTAGGTTTTGAATGCAACTTATTTGGGATTGGTAAATTTTTAGTCTGTAGCTAGGGATAGAAGATAAATCAGCTTGCTGGCCACTGAATCAAATCTTGTGCCACAGGCTGCGGCTGGTGTATTTAACATGAAAATCTCCTGTGAAGCATCTGCCACTGGTGTGGCCACAGAAAATTGATGCTCTTCAGGAAAAAAAATAAATGTTTAATTGCTCTATCCTCTTTTAAGAGGATAAAGACCACTCCAGGGAAAAAGCCTTTAGAATCCAATAATCCTATTCCTGCTCCGCTACCATGCCAATAAATACCACAGCACTTGCATGAAAATATTTGCAGCTTCCAAATTCTTTAGTGCAGTGTTCCTTCTTTCTCTGCATGCCCGAGTTTGGCGACTCCAGCACCTCAGAGCCATGTGTTTACTTGAACAGGAGACTGGTAACAATTAATTCAATGTATTTCCATAATCATTTGCATTTCCTCCTCATTCTGCAGCAGTGTTTCCCTGGTTGATTCTCTTTGCCCCTTTTGCTGCCTGTAGGCAGCAGCCATCGCCCTCCTGAGCCTTTTGCAGGCATCAGCAGACTGCTCTGTTATCCTAGCTTTGCTTGTGTGAAAGTCTCATTTAGACAAAAACACTGGTCCTGTTGGCTTCTGTCCCTGTTTGTAGGCCTGGTTGTTTGTAGCTGGATCTGATTCAATGACTCCGTACGCGGGAGTATGCTCATGTCTGAGGCAAGCCTTGATGTTGCCTTTATTTGTCAAAACACTTTTTTATTGCTTCAATCCTAACATGGTAGAAACTGCAGATCCTGACTGTAATGCTGCTTGGCCAGGTGGAGAGAAATTGGCCTCATGCTGAAGGTCAGTGCTAGAAACAGTTGGAAAGAAAACGGAACTGATGAAGAAATTCACTGCAGAGCTACAGGGACTGCAATTTCAACTCAGCCTAATTGACTCACTCGAGAAATACATAAATAATTCAGTCTTCGGCCATAATCACTACTATGACTATTTGTATGATAATTTCTAGTACTTCAGTTTTGGATGTGAGACCTAAAAGACCAATGCTACATGAAAAGGAGATAAGCTCCAAAGTGTCAAAGTAACAATCTAATGGTGAGGCAGAGAGTGCTCTATGTTGGCAGGCTAAAAGAACCCACCCAGCAAAACCCAAAAATCAACAAACTGATGGAGGAAAAATTCAAGTGGGAAGCAAAATACTGTTTTTAAAGGTGTGTATAGGCAGACTGACCTTTCTCAGTTGCTCAGAACAGACGACTGCATAGGCTGCAGGGCCTGAATTCAACAGGATGGTTAACTACTTAACCACCTCTTATGCATATGTAGTTGTATTCGGTATGTCAGAAATGAGGTATATGCTTGAGTAAGTATGTTAATTCACATTCCTAAAGATAGCCATGTGCTTAAGTGCTTTGCTGGATCCTTTTCTTTGCCATCTGCTTGTTGCTGGGTTCTGCGCAGGGCTTGCTAGGTCAAAACCCATGGTCTGTGCTTAATCAGTAATCAATGGTTATGCACGGCTTAGGCTCTGTGCTTAATGGTTTTTCTGAGCAGCAAAGACTCTTTTAGGAGGAAGAAGAGGAGGAGAGTGATGAGCATGAGCAGGGGAGGCTGGAACACACTGCTGTAGTTGGAGGGGCTATAGAGAGGTTGCCTCATAGCAGTGCTTGCTTTTCTTGGAAAACATGGCTAGTTTCTGTGCAGGAATGTTCAAGAAGGGGTCCAGAAGCATGAGAAGAGCAGGGAGATGAAAACATGGAAACAGGGTGAACTCCTGTTTGAAAGCAATGGAAGAAGGACAGGTTTGGCCAAGAGAGATCAGGTTATATTGATGGGAAAGGAAAGAAACCATTCCTTTCTTGCCTGGTTTCTTCACTTAAACAAGGTTCAGTTTATACTTGTAAATCACTGGCTGGTTTAGACTTTGTGTTGATAATTCATAACCCAAGGGCTCTGGTTTCCTTTTTTTTTTCCCTTTACCTGGACAGCACAGGGTGTTTGAACTGTTTTGCATGGGTCACTGTGGATGCCTGGTATGTTCCTTAAAGATAAGTGAGCTCTTTTATCAGGTCAAGTACATACTACTGACACTCTCTATCAAAAGGGATCATGAAGATACAGGAGCAAAATGACACATGAAGAAATATCTGAGTCAGATGTGTTTCTTACATCCCAAATTAGATTGGTGTCTTTTTGTTCTGCTCTTGATGACACCTATTTCTCTTTGTGCAATGGCTCTTTTCATCTTATAGTTAATTTATGATAGAAGTCTTCTGCTAATAACAAACACTGATCTATCAAAGGGGTGTTTTGGGTGAAGGTGAGCAGACCATGTTGAGGACAGAGGAGGTACTCTTGTTTGTCAGTACTTTGCAGTGGTGTTTTCACACTCCACAGTCTGTTTTTGTTGAATTTGCTGCCAAATAAACTCCTGTCTATTGAGTTTCACATTAGAGTCTAGTCTTCCACTTAGCAGCATCTCTAGCATCTCATCCAAGCAGCTTGTTTGGCTAAGTTAAAAATCAACACCCTCTTTAAAATATGTACTGAGTGCAGTGTTTTCCTGGGGAGGGTTTAGTTACAATGGAAAACCTAGAAAATTAATGCAAATTAATTGCAAACATCTTTAAAAAGGATGCTGACCTGAATATTTTTATGGGCAAGAGTTTAGAATTAAAATAGCCTGACATTCATCTAGTAGATTCAGAGTGAGCTCAGCTGACATTTGATTTACTGTAAGAGTTTTGCTGGCAACCACAAAAAAGGGAAAAAATATATCTCAGCCTTTCTCTGAGATAGGCACAGGAGTAAATGGTGGCCACTAGTGAAACCCAGCTAGCCATGGTGAGTAAAACCAGCGGTGAATGATAGGAGCTTCTCAAACTGTTCTAGATAGACCTAAAGATAACTTCACCATCACTCCTGCAGATGTGTCACTGTTGGTTATTCTGGCATAAGTGTTGTCTGGGGCATTTTTATAGCCACCAGTGCCCTATGCTTACAACTGCTTTCCCTCCTCAGGATGTTCCTCTTGGCAGCTATTAGACCGAGCTATTATTTTATGGTATATTTAGTTCTTTTTTATCTTTTCTCACTGTCAGTCTCTCCAGCCCAATAATCATGTTTTCTTCTTTACCACAGCCTCCATATCCTGCTGTCATTCTAAAAATGCTTCTGTGATGTTAAATCTTTTCCAGTTATATGATGAGAATTAATTCATTCTGACACAGCCATGAAAATCTGATTCAATTCCTTTTTTTGGTACCTCAGTCACAGTCCTTGATCACAAATCAGCGTGAGTCAGAACTTCCCAGGTTATTATTTCCTCAGAAAGGTTGATTGCAACCCTGCCTCCATATTTAATATCCTTTTTGCTTACTGCAGTGGATCTGAGCAGTAGAGGTTGCGGTGATTTTGTTTGGACACCTGGCTGTTGTTCTGGCATTCGATGCCACACATGGGAAAGGTCACCAAAGAATATCCCAGACCAGTTTTACTGGTACAGTTTCCAGTCATCAGGTAGTTGAGTCCATGCTGGCTCTGTAGCATAAAGGTGACTACAGAAAGTACGGATTCATTTATCTGGAAACAGTAAATCTTGGTTCACAGGTAGGTAAGGAACACAGTGGCTTTATCAGCTTGTGCCAGGACATGAGAACTTAGTAATTAAGGGTTTTCAGACTGGCCATATTGCACTGAGATTTTCTGCCAAAAATGGACTGTCAGGAAATGTTTCAGGTAGTTGGGTTTTGAATCCTTTTGGGTTCAACTGAATAAATGGGTAGCTTATCTGAAGTTCCTTAAAGTAGACCAGAATAAAAAATAAGTGGGAAATACTATCTTTGGGGACCTTATCATTCATTTATTCTCTCCAATACATATGTATGTCTCAGATTTAATGTCTGGAGGCCAGGACCATGTTGGCTGCCCATTGAAAGAGTGAAGTGCTGTCAGTCTGTTCTTCCGTGTTGGGTTGTGCTGTCGTCAGGAGGGGTTTGGAGGCATGAGGAAGCTTCCCATTCCTTACACAGAGCTCTGCCTCTGGAAGCAAATGCAGGAGGAAATCCTGCTTCCACTTGCCTTTGTACATTTGCTTAATCTGAAAGATGTGCTGTTGGCTGAGCAGTAACTGAAAGGGCTGCAGGAAGGAGCAAGCATTGCTTCATGCAAGTCACAGGAGGTACGAGAGATCCCTGTGCCTGCCCCATGAGGTTTGTCTCTGCACAAATTCAATGTTCAGCTTGAAGGCTAAGGAACTGTTTCCATGTTTTGTATTGACTGCTGCAGTTTCCTTTTGGAAGTGGTTCTCTTGGGTTCTTCAAATAGGGCAGTATTTAATACCCACTTGATACTAAATACTCGGATTTTTTGTTTCCTACCAAGCTCTAGGATTTTTTCTTTATATTTCATTTTTCACATGAAAAGAGGGGAAAAAATTAAAAAAAAGAAGCCCAGACAGAAATTAGCCTGTTACTTTTATGAGGGAAGAATATTTATTAGAATTTAATTGTGCAGGAAAAACAACCAAGCACTGCCTGCAGGGGAAAGCCTTTACATACTGGTGTGAGTACATCAGATCAATAACTAGTGGTTAACAGGAAGAAACAAAAAGCCATCCTTAATTTTAGTGGTAAAGGATTCAGCTCCCAATTCAGGCTCAGATTTCTCATCTTGCTGAGATAAATGACACAAATGCCTCCTTTCTGCAGGACGGAGACACCACTTTTCTTCATGAGGGTTTCAATTCATCTGAGTTATTGGACTCCTTATGTGCTAAAGTGGGCAAGCCAAACTACCAGTCCAACAGAAGTGCCTTATCTTTGACTTCAGTGCTCTGTGAGTGGGTTTCTGGCATTGACGTGAGTTGCTGTTTCATGATTCGATTATACATTGTGTTGCATATGCCAAAGGCTGTGCCATGGTGCTCCTGCCCTGCTAGATGCAATGGTTATTAAAGCTTAGGCGAGTGAACTCAATTTCACCTAAAATTTCCAAACAATTCGTGATATTATTGGTGAGGATCATTAAGATAAGATGCTGGTATGCTGAGCAGAATGGGTGGCCTTTGTGAGGCTCATCCATTATTAATCAGCCATGTAATTTCCTTTAAGTGACACTTAAGGATTTTTGGGCCCAATTTCATCTTCATGCTATGAGCAGAGAAGAAACCCTCTTGCCTGCATTATTGTGAATAACCCACTTGGGAAACAAGGATGCTGTAGGTTGGAGGTATTGCCAGGGAGCTCGCTCGTGACACAGAGAGACAATGAGACGCTGAATAAGCAAGAAATTAATTCTTCCTTCCCTTTCTCCTTTCCACATATGAGATGGGCTTGTTTTTGCTGGAGCTTTGCTTGCATAAAGGCTGCAGTATGGAGCCAGTGTGTGCTGTCACACCTAACCTTTGGTGTGTCAGAAGGCAGCTTACGGTGAGGTTAAAACCCTTCCCTGATGGCGGTGTCTGGGAAGAGTGCCTGCAGTGGTGAGAAGGCCTGGAGGAAAGAGAGCACAGGGGGACCAGCTGTACATTAAAACATTGGGAAACAAACTCCTCACGGATGAAACAAAGGTACTCTGATTTAATACAGCCTAATAATTGTGCTTCAAATGACTTATAATGAAGAACAAACCAGTATAATCTTTGTTCAAAACAGTGATAGTATAATAAACATAACCTCATTGAACTCAAGGAAGCATAAATCACTTGTAATTCAAAAGCACTCTAAAAAACAATTACTATTCACTGAGGAACTCTGTTTTACAGTCTGTGAAAACTTTTTATGTTTTGCTTTCAAAAAGGAATTTCTCTTAATCAGAGTTGTTGCAATTAGAGGGAGAGGTAATGATTCAGAAAATAGCTGTGTGATATTGCCTTTTGAGGATCTCTACAGTTGCCATTTTCATAGCATGAACAATGATGCTTGGTGCTGGTGGGGAAGCTCCCATGGACTGGAGCTCCAGCAACTGGAAATGTGTTTTGCAATACATTCCCATTCCCCCAAACCTACCATGATGTTGAATTCCATCCACTTAAAACAGAGCCTATGTTTAACAATAATTTAAATCATTATCCTCCCTGTCAGCTCGGAGTTAAGGGGCTATGCAACTGTGATTCTCTGTTTAGAAACTGCCTGAAATAATAACTTTCAGATGTCTCAAATATGCACCACTTATCTATAACATCTAAATACAAATGTCTCCCTGCTGAGCAAGCCTGACACTGTTTACCTATCGTGTCCAAACCATTCCAGAGTGTTTGCTTGGTGTGGAGCGGAAGGCCCTATAATCCACAGCTCCAACATAGCTGTCAGTGTAGTGCTTTTCAACTCTTCCTCACCTTTAGGTGATTGCAAAGAAACAGCCTAAGACCGGGGGTGGCAAGTGAAGAATGTCCCTGCATGCACATCTCCCCTTCTAGCCCCCATGCTAAGGGTAAAAGTGCATTGTGAACCAGCCCTGTGCTCTTGCAGATGGGATGATGCTTATGCCGTTGGGTCCCTGCCAGCCTGCTGTGAGATGATCCAAATGCTGAATCCCACATGTCCTGGGTGTGCTGGGCCTGGGCAGAGTTGAGGTGCTGTCGCCGGCCTGGGGGCTCCGGGCTCTCTCTCTGTGTGCAGACCTCATTGGGACCTGTCAAGTCTCATTGAATGTCAGGCTCCACAACTGGCTCGTGCCGTATGCTCCCCCAGCCACGGCGTGCTGAAGCTGCGTGCCGTGCAGCTGGATGGTTCTGCTGTTGCTCAGGGAGCTGCTGTGCTGAAGATGTGTGCTTGGCATGTCCCTCAAGAGGCTGCAGGGGTGGTGGGCTGTGATGTCAGGCTGTCCCTGCAGCTCGTCCATCAGTAATCAGAGCAGGAAAAGCTGAAAAAGCCCTCCTTGCCTTGCTGTGTTTGACCTGCAGCTTAGCATGGGGGAGCCTCGGTGACTTCTGGGGGCTCTCCCAGAGGCAAGGAGTATCTTGAACTACCCACACCCATAAAGAGAGGAGCTCCATCCCCATAGCTGGCATTGGGTACCAAAGGCATCTGCACAATGCCCTGCAACCCACACAGCCTCCAAATTTCCTAATGCATCCCTAGCAGCCCTAGACGGTGCTTGGGCTTTGCTTCCCCTGGGCACACAGAACACCCTTAGCTGGCATGCACTGTCCTGATGAATCCAGTGAAGGTTAAATGAGGAGAAATGATAAGCTTTTAACACATCTTTGCATCATCTTTGGTCCCTAGGTGAAGCCTGAGTCACAGCTCTTACTCCGTGTATCAGATCTGTGCACGTTATTGACATTCTTCCTGTGGCTCTTATCCCTTTGTTCTCAGTTAACTCATGGATTACCTGTTGTCCAGCCCCTGTGGGGCTGCGGCTCACGCTGTTACACAACAGCAGGTTACCTGAAATGTACGCATTCTGGGCATCGAAAATTGCTGTTATTTTATTAGTTTTTATAGCAGGTGTGAAGGTCAGACTCTTAGCAGGAGTCAGACTTGGTGCCAAATTGTTCTACATGGCTATGGTTATAGAAACAAGCCTTTCCCCCTTGTCAAGTTTGCATTTAGCATATGTGTTCCCTCTGTAGCCACCTAGGATTGCCACAAAGGAGCACTGCTGATCTACTGCTTCTGTGGCCATGTAAAGCCCAGGATGGTGTTTTCCAGAACAGCTACAATTAGTGAAGTGTGCATAGCATTGGCTGAGCTCAGAAAGTAGTTTCTTCTTTTCTTCTTCCTTTTTCTTTTTTAATATATAGGCTTCTTTGTAGGGATGTGGCTTGGAGAGGAGTCCTTTATAGCTTGTTCTCTGTCTGCTCAGGAGACTAGATCAGTGAGGCTCAGTATCTGATGGCTTCCTGCAGCACATCTGCCTCTATGCATATGAATATATAGTCCATTTTACTTGCTTGAAATGCCCAAATTGTGTTTCTGTTCCTCATGAAATATGCATCTGCTTGGATGTAGGAAGCCATGTTTTTCTGGTGTTTCTGGACAGAAGCATGCAGAGGCATGTGGCTCCAGTGCCTGCTCAGCTTGCTGGAGCTGCCTGTCCTACCTACCAGTCCAATCCAGTGGTGCTCATGGAGAAGCTCTGCCTGGGAAGCCACACAGCTCTGCCATGCTCAGGAAACAAGCTGCTCTGAGGTCAGCTTCCCTCTATTCATCCTCCAGCTTTGTATGGTTTGGGCTCTATCCTTATTGGCCTGTCCTCACATACGCCACCATCAGAGTGGTTGGGGATAGGTACAACAGCAGCATGCAGGACTCGTGGGCTCTCCATTCTCAAGCTGGCTCCTCCTGCACAGTGACTTTTACACCAATTTCTTTATCAGCATCTTGTCACCTCCTCAGTACCTCTTCACTGACTTTCCTACCATGATCCATGCCAGAGGGCCTGGACCAAACTAGTACAGCAGAAAAAAACTGTGCATTTAACCTGTTTATCCATTGTTCAGCTGTGCATCTGCACTGCTTGTGTGTGACAGGTAAAAACTACCCATGGTCACTTAGACAAAATATCGTATTTACTAGGCATTCTCCAATAATGGTTTGAAGCTTGACCGTGTATGCAGCAAAATAATTTGCAGGTACTGGAGTTGGCTTCATGCCATTTGTTGCTCTAAATTTGTACTGGGTGTTTGCTGCCTGGATAAAGAGAAACCTGCAATCCTGGATGCTGACATCTCAGATGTCTTCAGCACGAGATAACCAGTGATGTATTTCTTCCCAAATGGCATCCCAAGGTAGTATGGCAGAATGACAGACATATGGTTTTAGGTTGCACAAGAAGCACTGCTGACCAAAAAGGCGTAAGCAGCTAGAGTGTGAACCCATGTGATTAGGTCCAACCAGTCTCTGTAAGGGACCAGGGCTAGTTGCATTGGGGTTGGGAATTGTTTGGTGTAAAAAATTAAAGTTTCAAAGCTGAATTGAATCTCAGCTCCTCCAAAACCCCAGCACACTCCAATCTGATGTTTTGATTACCTGAGCCCATTTTAAATGCTAGCTCAAGCGTCAAACTTTCACATTTCCATTTAGCTGTTCAAGAAAACAATTTTAATAGCTACCCAACTATTCATCAGGATTAGGCCCTGCTGGACTAATTTGGACAGCATGCAAGTTAAGTGCAGTGCAGTCTGAGCTTAACTTGAAACATCCAGAGGCACCAAAAAACGCTTGCCTCAGTAACTCAAGCATGCTCCTCAAACCCTGCTCTTCATGTCACTGGCCATGTCCAGTACCAGGAGGGGCTGGGGAAGAGCCCGTTCTCCTGTTATTCCTGGCCCTGATGGAAACAGGGAGAAGCAGAAATACCAGCAGGAAGTGTGCACTTTTGGAGCTCCCACCCCTGAGTCTATGTGGACACGAAGGAGAAAAGCATCAAATACTTGGGCACTCACCCAGCTACATACCATGGCAGCCACACCTTTACCCACTGCTCCCTGTGTGCACCCCTGTGTGCATCCCTGTCTGCACCCCTGTGTGTATCCCTGTGTGCCCTGGCATTACAGCATGGAGCACAGTGGATTCCCAAAAGCACCTCTGGGATTCCAATGGAGCAGGAAAAGTTAAGTTGTTCTGTATTTATTGTGTAAGTTTAGATAGCTAGGGCACTGCTCTGCCAAGTGTTGAGGTTAAAATTCCTTGTTCCACCTTATGTGTTTCTTGGAGTGGCCTGTGCTGAACCGAAAGTCTCCAGCCAGCACTGAGTAAGGTTTCACGTTGGCGCTGAAGATGCTGGCTTGCTGGTGGCTTCAAGGCTTGGGGATGCACATGGGTTTCCTCTCTTATCCACATATATTTGTGCAGACACTGAGAATTTAAAGAATTAGTAGAAGTTGAATAGATCAAGGTTGTTTTCCTGCTGTTGCTGCTGGCTGGCTTTTCCCTATCCAGAATTCACAGGAAAACGCTGGAGGTTTCCTGTGGGAAGCTCAGGAACCCCAAAAAATTTGGGCATTTAATTGCTGTAGTGATGGGGACCTGTCAAGGGTGATGCTGGCTGCCTCTTCTGTAATCGCTGAGATCTGGAAGTGGGAACTAGAAATCGTGTAAAAATGTGGTTCCTTTAAGTACTTTGACCTGTTGGATTGACTGTGGAGGCTCCTGGGACAGCAAAATTTATGTAAGACATTTTGCAGTGTCATCTTTTCTTTCAGTTTTAGGAAATGTTGAGGCTGGATGGAGTTCAGTGAGGTGAAGGGGACGGCTCTCTTGCGTTTAATAACTGCTGCTGCTTGTTTCTGTTGCTTTATGAGGGAAGATCAGGCAGTATCTGCTTTCTGTCTCGCAGGACAGCGACCATTTTATTCACAAAATGGCCTGAACAAAGTAAATTACTGAATCTTACAGAAACCTTGATGGTGAGACAAAGCCCTCTCACTATCTGAACAGAATGGCTTTTTGAAGCTCTCTATATAAATATTTACAGCTCTCCTTATGTATGTGTAAAAACAAACAAGCAAAACTCCCATGCACACACTGCACAAAGACCAGATATCTTCCAGACTTTCACCATTTTCAGGAAAGGAACTAGGGAAAATAATACATTAAATTGTTCACACTTTTTTCAGTTGTCTAGGCAGTGTTATACTGAAATAATCCAGTGCGCCTAGCTCAACAGGGATTCACTTGAGGCTGCAGATCCCATGCAGACGGTGAGGAGGAATTGTTGAAAAGCTTTGGAGAACAGTGAGAGCAAGCTGTCCACTATCCACCTGGGTGTTACATCTCAGAAGGGGTGCTGTAGCTGGAAGTGGCTGCCAGCTGTTCCTAATGCTCAGTGCCATCTTTGGCACTGCATCTGTAGAAGAGAGGAGTTGTTCTGCTGGGACCTTCAGCACATCCAGAAAATACAAATGCTGCAGAATTAGCCTCCTCTCTGCTTCTCTGAGAAATAATTACCCATGTTGAAAAAAAATCTGCAAAAGATGGGAGTTTAGCTCTTATAGGCTACATATGCGCAATACTTTAATGATCTGAAACAGGAGAAGAGTGCATTTGCTGTTGCTTCTGTTCTCTTGGGACTGTTTTCCTGGCCCTGTGCTTCCCTGTGTTGCACAACAAGCACAAGATGCAACTTCTGCAGGGGGAAGTGTGGTAATTCCCTTTAACCCTTAAATGCCTCTTGATTCTTCCCACTGGACACGCAGCAGTATGATCTTGTTCTTTTCGTTCTCCTCACTGCGTCCCCAGGCAGAAATACACCCAGCGCTGCCAGATGAGGCCGGGCAGAGCTGGAGCCATGCGAAAGTATTCAGACTTTCAGACCTGGGTAGCTCTTACAGCAGAAGCAAGTGTGAAGACAAACATCTTGTTACGGAGTGTCTTCTCTCTTCACCTAACTCAGCTTTAGGCATGGGATGAAATCTTTTCAGCTGAACATATGCAATGCAGGGAATAAAAATCAAAGCAGAACATGGCATGTTTGAATTTTAGGCATCCTAGAATTTTGTAGATCCAAACTACTCTGTTTATCTCTAATGTGGGCTGAAGATTCAGCAACATATCTCTGCCTACCAGTACGAAGTCCATCACCTGTTACAAAATGATCCACCAGCAGAACATTCAAGTATGAGCAGGGTAGACCCTCATGTTGGGAAGCACATTGCAGAATTGTGATATAGGATGGTAGATACCCTCAATGAAGAAGCACTTAAAAGCTATGCTCCGTGTCTTCCCTCTGTCTGCCTGTATGTCAGCATCATCTTAACTGAGCAGCAATGTTTTCAAGCCAGTGCTTAGCACAGTTTCACTTCAAAGAGCCAGGAGATACCTGCTAAAAGCAGAGTTCCAGGTCTGAGTATTTCTGTCATCAGACCTGAAATCTTGGGTGATTTTTACTTGGTTTCTGGATGGTGACAACTAATTTGGCCATTGTGGAAAGGTCAAAGCAGAGATTGGTCTGGGGAGGGAGAACTGATCCCAGAATTCACTTCAAAAGTAGGGAATAAGAGTCCCCTGCAGCCCTGGGAAGGCTCACAGGTATGTTGAAAGCACTTCAAGCTCAGCCAGAAGAAGGCTGCTGAAACAGCAAGGACAGGATGAATTGTGACTGTCACTGGCTACTATGCAACCTACAGTAGATTTATTTCAAGTTTTATAGGCCGTGTTTCCCACTTAGAACTGCACGGAATTCCAGTAGAGTTCAGCTGATGGCCATCTGCTCCCCAGAGGAACACTTAAAAGGGCTCTTTCTTCTTTTTAGCATCTAAAACTCACACGGTGTAGGATCTGTCACTGAGAGCTCTGGGATCTTGCTTCCCGCAGACACCCGAGGGGTATTTAGAGCATCATGAGCTGCCTGTGGGAGGAGGACTCAAGTCATAGACTGTGGAGATGAAATGACCTCCTGAAGGCTCTGTGGGAAGGACTAGGGACAAGAATAGAAACTGGGGAGCCTGACTTTCTGCCTCTTATTCTCAAGCACAGTTAAAGCACAGCTGGTTCACATGGTGCAGTTGATGACTACAGATGTGGTGGGAGAGCAGTGGGAGGGAATCTTTGGGTAGGGGTAGGATGGGGATGCTCGGGGATGATACAGGAGAATAGGAGCAGATGGAGGCAGGTGGCTGTGAGTACGGAGAGGAGGGAACCTTAACAGCAGAAGCAGAGGTAGAAATGCCACCAAAAGGGTCATTACAGGAAATATTAATTTTGCTAAATTTGGAGAACCCATAAATTATTATAGAGCATGCTCGTGGGACAACCCACCCAGTGTTTCTAATCTGAAATCCTGTTGTTTAACACGTTTTTGGCTGTCAAGATTTTCCAACCTATTGTGTGAATGGGTTCTATTTTAATATTCTGGCAAACGGCTTCCCCGGAAAAGCCTTATTCCTCCACCACTCCTCCAGGGTCCCATTGTCCGGGGTCTTATTTTTCCTTCCTGTTCCACATGAACGTGCAGAGCTTTGACAATTGTACTTTGTGGTCTTGAAACGTGAATGCCTTTCAAGGATGGAAGAAGTTTCCCAGGTTTTGAGAATGACCTTTGATTTCCAATGACAGCCAGGATGGATTTCTGCAATTTTTCATGTAGCTTAGGGCCTGACGTTGACTAATAGGACTGGATATTCAGCAGGAATGGCAGGAAACCTCAGTGATGAGATTTATTCATGCTGTCCATGCATACTTTCAAAACTGTAGGGCTAAGTTCCTGTTTGGGGTGAGCAGAGCAGTGTTACAACAGGGGTGAACTTAGACCATTGCTCCTAGGGGCACAGAGCAGCTCTTTCATTCAACCCAGATCTGTCCAGTCAACAGCAAGCAGTCTGTGCTGCCTCAAGTATTGCAATAATGACATGCAAAATCACATGGCTTTCTGTTGAAAACCAGCAGCCACCCCATTGCATTTTCCTTTTGTTTATCTTTCTTAAGAAAACAGTGGATTCTGCCTAGTTTCACTGGAATAGTCCCTTGCTGGCTGGAAATTAAGGGCTATAAAAAAGAAAAATATAATGTAGCAAAATGTAGCTCGCTGTACTTGAGAAAGGTTTCTGCAGAGCTTCTGCGTGGAACAAACTGGGATATGTAGGGGAGACAACTCACAGAAACTGGGCAGCATCTACAGAAGCTACTTTGAATTCCGGTTGTGCTTTTACACCCACTGGGGTTACTACCAGCATCCTCATGACCCACTCCCTTTCCCCTCAATGCCTGATGAGAGACCATCATGGCTGTGCTGCAGGGACAGTTTCTTCAGGGCACCAAGGAGCAGTGGCTGTGCCACCAGAAAGGAGGGTGCCAAGTGCCCATGCCATGCGCAGTGGGGGGCTCTGCATGATCCAGCTTCATCTTGGTGCAGCTTCATCTTTCCCTATGGAGCAGATGGGGGCTGCAGGGCAGAGGGAGGAAGCTTTTTTGCCCTGTAGTTAATCAGATCTCTGAAGCCATTTGTAATTGTAGATAAATAGGGTAAACAGATACAGAGAGCTTCTTCATGAGCAGTGATGATATTGTAGGACTTGGTTACATTGGGACTCCTCTTTTAAAATTCTTCATTCAGATCTGTAGCTGTCTGTGAGTATAACCCCACGTGATTAAAACAAAACTGATTGTCTTAATTGATGCATTCTTCCCTCTCTTCCATGTCTGGGGCAGGGAGAGTGAGCGAAACATTTTTTCCCTCCTGTTTGCTACTTAAACTTTTAGTTTAACAACACTGGTTGAAATTAGGGGAAGAGTTTGATTTTTATTTTAGATAAGTGAAGCAGTATGTGAAAACAGTCCTTGTTTACCTTAGGTTTGTAAAAGGCTATTGCTGCTTTTTACAGAACACAGATTTTGGACCAAATTTGATGACAATATTGCTTTCAATCCACAATTGCTTTGAACCGAACACTTATTCTCCTTTGTCCTCAAGGGCACCGTGGTATTTTTTGCAGAAGCTGAAAATCACATTTCCATCAGTTTAAGTACTCGCAGCATCCATTAGGGGCACGAATATGGCTCATCCTTTGCACAGCACCAGACGGGAAGTGCGGGATACTAGTTTTCTGTTCTCCCTGCTCTATACCACCTAGCAGGCAGTGGCTGGGCTGTGGATGCTGAGCCAGGGGGGAGGATGTTCTGACTGCCCCTTTGCAGTAAAACACAAATGCAGTGCTATTGCAGCATGGTATTTTGCACCTCTTTGCAAATGCTGCATGACCTTCTTCTTGCTTCATGGGCTCTGGCATGAGACATCCTCCTGGTCTGGAGAGCATTTCTACCCTGGCAGCCATTGTGGAGATGTAGCAGTCCCTCCCAGGATGGTCACTACTAAAGGATCAGCAAACATTTACTCGGCTTTTAAAGTGCTCCTTTTGGCCCCTTACATCAGAATTTGACCACCATTCAGGCAAAACAAGAAACAAGGAAACAAGCAGCAGCTTCTCCAGCATTCAAAGCAAGCAATGGGACAATTTTAAAGTGATTTCAAAATAAAGACCTTCATTTGGCATAAACATACACTCACCAAAGAAAGATCCTGAGAGAAACTCAGCTGCTGAATCCTTGACCTCCAAAGGACCCCTGAATAGGGTATTGTGCGCAATGTGCCTCTTTTTGTGGGTGAGATATTAAGAGCTTATTTATTTATTAGAAAGTTGTTTACAATGTAAGTAAATTAGTGAGTTCCAAGGCCCTCTCCCAGCTGCCAAGTGCCAGGAGGATGTTTATGACCACTGTAAATAATTTCATGGCTTAATACAAATACCTTTTTAGAAATCAGGGGCTGATGGCTGTGTGTTTATGGTGCAGTTGAGGATTCATAAACTCTTCCAGAATATGCGAAAGAAAACAAACAGTATTTCAGATATTTTAAAAATTCATAGGAAAGAAAAAACCCAAAGCTGTTCATCATTCACGGTGTGGTGGGCTCAAATCTGCGTTGCTTTGGCTGAGCTCTCCTAAGTGAGATCAGAAAATGCTCAGCATCCTTCAGGACCCAGCCCATGTGTTTTGGAGACTGTGAAGGCTGGGACTTTCATAGTTTCCCCTGCACTGAATATGTATTTACAGATAACTTTGCTGATGAGGAATGACCTTTGCCAAGGTCAGCTTTAAATGACAGAAATCAGATTCTTCACAGTCAGCAGGGCAGCAAGATGGACCAGCACAAGAGATTTGCTTTATGTCGTGGCTAAAAGGTAGTAAGGGCTGAGCAGCACCTGTGGATATTGGCAGAAAGGTGGCTCTGGAGGGAAACCTGCTTCCTAGACAAAAATAAGAAACAGAATGAAAATGGGGCTGGGAGGAATTTCCTTTTCAAGGCATGTGTGCAGCGAGGAATCAGAAATGGGTGAGGTGACGTCAGAGCTTATGTGGGATGCTTGGTATGATTTTTGTGAAGAGCTTTGGTGCCTTGGGGAGGGATGAGCAGAAATGAAGAATTACAGATGCTTCATTTGAGCTTTGAGTCTATTTTCAGCTGTTGTGTGGATGGCAATGGAGGGCCTGCAAATATCAGCAGAAGCTGTGGGCTGCTTCTGCCGTGGTGCGTTGTGGTGGCTGCACGTTCCTGTGCTGTGCTTGCCATAGCAACATATTTTCAATGTAAAACCACATAAGCAGCTGAACAGTTATCAGCATTTACACTCCCACGTGCACGGTTGGAAAACTGATGATGATACTGAGCTGCTGCGAGGCAGAAATGGTCCTGCTTTAAACTGCAGCTTAAGCTGAGCTTGCGATCTGGAGCTGAAATGCAGTTTGATGGTTGGAGGTGCTTGGATGCATGTACTCACAGGAGCCTGTTCTTTTTGGGTGAAAAGTGACTCTGTCTTTATTACCCAAAGTCCACCAGGAAGCACCTTGTTTTGGGGGCACGAGACTCCCCCAGATCCACAGCAGGAAAAAGATGTCTTGACACAACAAGATTTGCCCAGGCTAATGGTGCCAGTGCTAACTACATTTAATTTAGGGCCAAATAACTTTTTTTTGAGTTTTGAGATAGCAGTGAACTCCAGTGCCACCCTGCCCCAGGTCCAGCAGGCTGAGATTTGGGTACTCACTGCAGCGGTGCTATTTTTTGCAGTCAGTCTTGCTGACAACATCATAATCCTTTTCCTTGATGGTGCTGGATTGCCTGGCCTTGATTTAGCTGCTGGGACTGCAAGCTCCACCGAGGTGGAGGCAGCTGTGCAGCTCAGACAGGCAGGAAATGCATGGCCACGGGCATGGCACTGAGATGGCCAAGGAGGTAAAGGGAAGGAGTTGCATGGCTCAGTAGCAAATCTTGGCTATGCCTGGCTTCCTTAAGTCTGTCCCTTGAATCATTCCTTTCCTGCCAATTTCTGGGACTGGCTCTGTGTTTGCTGGTGATGGGCTTGAGGTGGTTTGGCAGGTATCGCATCGGCAGAACATCCTCTGAGTGAGTGCACAGCTGGCTGTCATGGCTCTGCTTCCAGCCACCCATGGAGCAGGCATGCTTGGCAGGATGGCAAAGGCACAGAGATGGTGACAGCATTTGACACGCCTCTGCTGAATGACGGTGAGTGCCAGGGGACAAGTCTGCTGACCTGGAAAACAAGCCAAGATTAAATGTCAAATTTGTGCGGAGAAGAGGGCTTCCTAGAGGGCAGAGAGGTGGAGAAATAGACTCTTGAATTTACTTGGAATGCTTCATTTCAAATGGACCGTGAATCCTGTCATAGCACTGATGCCTCTGGGAAGGGCCACCCTGGCACCCTGAACTGGGACTCACTTCCCAAAACTGGATGCTGGGGCATGGATGGCAATCAGCAGCAGGACACAAATGTGAAGGTGATTGTCTCCTTCTGGGGACAGAGCTGGAGGATGGTGCCTTCTCATCAGCAGCCTTTAGGGAGCTTCTCTCAGGGTTAATGCAGCACAAAACAGGGACATGAGCCACACTGTCCCTTCTGATTTGCACCCATAGGCACTGCAGCAGGCAAAGCCACCTTGTAGCAATGAACTGGCACCCTCAGCTCTGCAGCAGCTTCATCTACAGTTAAAAAACCTGCTAACCACATAGATTTTTTGATTGTAGTAGATGTAAAAGGGAACCCAGCAGCCATCCTGTTATTTGCTTCCTTATTAAATTCTTTTTGCTTCATGTTGCCCTTAAATATGGATTTTTGAAGTGCTTCAAACTTCATTTGGGAAAGAATTTACATTGCCTGAGGCTGGGAGAGCATGGGCAACTGTGGTGGCCTTAACAGGCCTGAGTGAAGTGCCTCTGGCAGACAAAGCAGTGAAAAGCAGCAGATATGGTCATTGATCACCATTCCTGCAGATTCTTGCTACGGTGGCAATTTCTCATCCTTTCTCTGTGAATGGGGCAGTTTTTCTGCTGTGGGCAGGTCTCCCAGCTGCGAGGTAGCCAACATGGCAGAGCCAGCAGCATGGGTTGGGTGAACCTCACATCCTCCTGGTGGGATGCGGGAGCTCAGGATGCACCACGCTAGCTGTTGGGAAACCAGAATGGAGAGAAAGCCTGTTCTCAGTACTATCAGTCTGCCCTCCCTGCTGGTAAAGTCTGTGTGCTGCGTTGAGTGTAGGGAGAAGGCTGTGGTCGGTTGGAGTCTGCACAACTCAGGTTTCTCTTTGATGGTAAGTGCCGTTGATCTCAGGAGAAGTTCCTGCCTACTCCAGCAGTCCTTATGACCCCCATGGTTTTTTCATGCCAATTCAGACACTAAATGCAGTCCCCATTTCCCCCTAGCTTCCAGGCCCTGTTGGAAGTGGTAGGCCTGCTGAAAGCAGCCCCTGTTTGGTTCCTGAAGTGTGGCCACCCGGGAGCAGGACATGCCTGTGCACCACTGTGACATAGGGGAGGGAAGGACGCTTGGATGGTGGGGTTCATGAGCCTGGCAGCTCCTCAGAAGGGCTGTTTAGCTTCAGACTTGAGGGTTCAGCCTTGCTGGGAGAGAATGGGGAGCCTGTCCCTGCTGAGGCTGTGTCATCATCCAGTGTCTGCAGCAGAGCAGATCAGCAGGACACTTGTAAAAGTACATATGGGGATGCAGAGCCTCTACAGCGTTTGAAGGGAAGAATAAAAGAGCTGGCAGGCTGTACATGCAGTACCTCACCATCTCACCCTCTCTTCCTTGTGTTTATGGCACTCTCTTGCTGTGTTATGTCTAATTTGCACCGTAAGCTCCTCTGGGATGGGACTTGCCATTTTTAACTGCCAGGCACAAGGCACACCTAAGCTACCTTATAAATAATATTTCTATGCAGAGGAAAACTTGACCCTGGGATGTAAAGGGGTGGCTACGGCAACAGCTGTCCCTGTGCTCTGTGTCTCCTATGGACACACAGTGAAAGGGGGTGGTAACATGGCTTCAGCCTGGGCTGGAGCAGAGCTTGTACAGCTTCATGGGGCCCTTTAGGCACTCATCCACTGACTTCCTTCTAAGCATAAGTCATCTACACTCCTTTTTGGGATATTTTTCCCCTTGCTTACTTTGATATGAAGAAGATTTGCAGAGCAGAAATACAGCCAGTGATAACCTTTCTTCTCTGTTTAAGATGTTAGGATAATTTGAGTACATCGTCTGTTTTTTCTTCTCATCTACCTTTCAGAAATGCATGGTTCTGTAGCTATTCACCTTCCTCGTGTCATACTGTGGCTGGCAAGAATGAATGCTAATGTGAATTATCCAGGCTTTTGCTCTGGTGACTGCACTACGTCTGTGCTTGGAAGCAAAGAATATTTACCCAGTTGTAAATGACAAAGTAAAGCACACATTTTTAAAGTCAAAGCTGTTATAGTACCAGGAACAGTTGGACTGCACTGAGCACAGTGGTGAGAGGAACTGTTTTTCTCGGATAACCAGGTCCAAGGCAGACATGTCATCTATCCCAGATTCCTTAGGCTGAGAAAGACATCACTGGTGTTGGTGATGACATTTCAGTTGATGTAAGCCCAGCAATTTTTATTATTGTGTAGCAAGGGTTTGATAGTTCCCTACAAAAGTTCAGGGTATGCGCAGAAGGGTTCACAATAACATTCTCATCAAATCTTGTTATAAATCTTGATGCTGAAGAAAGCAGAAATGGAAGAGAAATGAGTCTACAAATGAATGAGAAATCCCTGAATTTGGGAGAGGCACCCCTATGTTGGTTACTATCTCTCCTGCTCAGATCTCTGTGAGGTTCTTCCTATAACATTGCTGTACTGGCTCTTTTTGTTGCTGATTATACCTAGTTCAGTCTAATCTCCAAAACTAAATTTGTCCATGACATTCTGGAGCTAAACTTTACCTTTTACAAACCGTCAAAGGGTAGAGGTATGATCAGCTGTTTCCCAAACCAACAAAGTGTAGCATCAAGGGCTCAGGGAAATAGAGGGTAAAAGTAGAGGCATGTGACTTTAACAGATTGAAACTGGGTAAGTGGATGTATGAGCAACGGTACCCATTCCAAGCCAAACTGGTGTAAATCCGAGACATTACCAGCTGGTAAGAAAGAAGTTTTGTGTATGTGTCAGTCAGACAGAGCAATAATTTAGCATAAGCTGAAATGTAAATTCCTAGTGAAAATGCATTGACAGTGCAAGAAGGTATCATGTGGCAAAAGGAATTTGCTGAGAAATGGCAGACATCTGTCATGGGAGCTTAATGAGAGGTCAAAGAAGAAAGGGAAAATCACCCTGCATAAAGTGAAAAAAGCCAAAAAACTCACTGCATTTTTAAGTGCCTGTGTCTTACCCACCCCCTGAGCCCTCCTTGAAAAGTCGCAGGGATCAGTAATAGCAGAAACCAGTTGCAAATTCAGGTATCTCCCTAGTGCCATGCCCATAGCTTGTGTTTCACTGATGCAGTGTTTTGGCTGGGGATGCTGTGAGATAGTCATTGCCTGGCTCCCATCAGACAGCCTTGCTTTGTCCACTGTGGAGATTAAACACACAGACTCCTGCAGAGTTCCATGCCAAAAACTTCTTTACTGTCGGAGATTTCTTTTCTATCTGCCCCCTTCCTGTTGGTTCCATGGTTTATACAGACTGCACCTTTTGTTCTCCTGCTACTAACAGGATTGGCTGGATTTGAACATCACCATCCTCCAACTGGCCACTATGTGTTACCCTCTGGGTGGCCACTCCCCTCTATGTTCAGGCCCAGCCCAGGATGCTCTGGCCAATTCTGGGATGTTCGAGCCCAGAGTGTTCTGGCCGATCCCAGGATGTTTGGCCTAGCCCAAAACCCTGTACAGCAACAGTCCACCACAGGGGCTGTGCCCCAGTTTTGAGATTATTTTCCTGAAAGACCGTTCTCCATCTCATCCCTGGGATCCCAGCATGGCCAAGCTTGTTTGTGTTTAGACAGCCAGATGGGGAAGGGAGAAAGAAGAGGTGGAAGAGGAAGAAATGTGGTTCTGTATAAAGGTGCGATGTGGTAACAGTGGGAACCTTTGGAAATCAAAGCCTTGGCTGCACTTTAGAGGCCTGAAGAGGATTTGGCCACTATTTAGCATTCAGCACTGTACACTGGACCTGATCCTCTGTGTGAACCCTGTGGCTTCAGCAAGGTTATGCTGTCCACACTGGCAGCCAGACTGTGGCCCTCTGGCTGATTCTTGTTTATGCTTTCAGTTTTCAGCTTCAAAAAAGTCTCCTGTCTTTCTGTCTAAACCTTTTGAGGCCACATCCTATGATCTGTGCATTTAAATCAGCTTTACTGATAGCCAAGGTGTTGAAGCTTTCCCTTGGGGTAAGGGAGCGGAATTTGTCTTTTTTCTTGTTAAGAAGTTAGCTGAAGCTTGGCAAACAAGATTCAGCTCTTTAGTTCCTGTAGTTCAGGCATCAAAATCATTCATAAAGAAATCACAGGCCTAATGGGCATCTGCAATGACAGAATATATGAAGAATTTATCAAAGAGATGAACTTTTCAGTTATGTACTTTGCCAGAAATGGGCATTGACTCTCTTTGTGATTCCACCCCTTAATTTTGTCCAGCTGTACCAGCTAGAGTGACTGACTTAAGGTTACTGTTTCAGGGAATCTCATTTGCTGTTTGCTGCTCTGGTACCATACAATGGGACAGTGATGGAAAGTGGAGTTTAGCATAAGAACTTATCTTTTTCAGACATGAGGTGTAGTTTTTAAACCTTACCCCGTGCGCCTGATTTGGGATAACTGGTGTGCTCACGTGTATGTCCCGTTGCCTTCAGTGGTATATAAATACTTGTTTAGACTAAGTGGATCATTAAACGCTGTCATGAAATGGAACAGACTTGCACACATGCTGAACTTCTGGTCAGAAATCAGTGCAGGCTGCAATAATTGTGCTATTTTAAAATAAGATCGTCAAACAAAGACTTGATTTACTGTTCCCATGCATAACTGGGAGAGTGTGTCTTGCAGACCACACCAGCTCTGGAATAGGAGTGGGGTGGATGGGGGTGTAATGGCTGTGCTGTCATTACGTATACGTGGAAAATAAGTCAGAAATCTTTTGCGAGCTGCTTCATGGTGGATTTCAGGGTGGAAATTCTCCAAGAAAGAGATATTAAAGGAATTAAACCAGAGAAAATATTCTGAAAGAAAATAGCATTATATGCATTCTTTCAGAAATACTGTTGTTGAATCTTTAGGTGAGGAACCAGCTTGGAGAAGGAGAGATGATCTGTAAGCTTTATTAATCATGGCTGAAAAATTGGAACACTTTTGGCAAACTCTAGCTGTTTCCTTTCACTATTTTCAAAATTATATATTTCATCTTTCAGTATTGAAACAGAATTTGAATCTTGAAACAACAACAGTGATTTCCAAACAAGACCCAGAAATCAACTGGAGAAGCTCTTGATCCGGTATTTATTTGCTTTTATTAAAGAAAATAAGATAAACCGAGCCCTTTGCTTCAGGTTAGCCTGAAACACTGTTTATTTCCAATTGATTTCATTTTTTCTTCAGTCAGTTGACTCAAATATTATGTGTTGTCACTGCTCTTTGCAGGTTGCATCTTCACTAGAAAATGTTGTGCTTTTAGCTGTGGGGTGCCTGTGGGGCACCAAAATCCAGGAAATCTATCATTTAGCAGTGCCTTTGGGCAACCAAACAGGACTACAGTGAACCCAGGAAGGTGATTGCCAGCAGTGTTTCTGGGTTTCCTAAGGAAAAGGATGAAAACCCAATGGCATTAATTCATTTTGATAAGCAATGGTGCTACATAAGATGCTGGATCTTGGGGAGACCTTGGCAGGGATTGCTGGTGGGTTGAATTCTCCCTAAGCAGCTGGGTGTGAAACTGTCAGCAGTGGCAGAAGCCTTTCACTGGGAAATGTGGGGACAAGTTGGAGAAGAAGCTGTCATGTCCTTGCTTGCGCTAAGAAAGAAGGGTAAATGAAAGCAAGTGAAAAGGGATAAATGCAAGATACATAAATACCACGTGAGGGAAGATGATGGATGAGAAGGAGGAAGAAAGTATATATTCTGAAGAAAATTCCTGTCAGATTAGTCAGGGGATGACATCTTACGTCTGAAGTGGCTTGGGAATTGGCTGAGACCATTGAGATGCTATGGAAACATTCACACACTAATGTAGAGAGGATCGGAAATAAGAGTTGTTGGAGGACCTGTAGCAATCTGCAACACAATACATGAAGGTAAAATTGTGGGGTTAGCACTTCATGCAATGGTGGACTACTTACATGAGTAGGTGAGATAAGATGGTTGAAATTTCTAGGAGAAAAGAGGGTAAAAAGAATGATAGTGCCAGAAGCAGCAATGGGTATAAGCAGAGAGCTCTGTACAGTTGTTAGACAACAAAAAATTGCAATTATTGCCTTTATTTCCCATGAGGAAGAATTAAAAAACCCAAAACAACAAAAGTTTTCTGCAGAGAAATGTACATCTTGAAGATCAGGAAGAATCAGATGAAGTGACTATTGCCAGTCTCCAGAGAGAACTAGGTCTTGCACAAGTAATTAGAGGAAGTAATAAAAGACTTGCCAGCTGTAGAAAAAATAAAAGGAAATGGAAAGAAAAGGTGGGGCACTATACAGAGAGAGGTAGGACTGAGATTAAAATAATGTTGGTATGGACCTTAAAGTGATGATGGTTTTGGTGTGGTTTGTGAGAGGGAGTATAATAGCCAATCATGGACTCTAGCAGGCCTTGGGCAAGGGAGGTGAAAATCATTGCATTGGGGTGGGGGCAAAGTTCAGAGATTTCATGTGCATGAGTGGGAGACAGATTAAGGAGTGAATAATGGAGATTAGGTGGTCTCCACAAAATGCAAGCCACATGATTTTTGCTCAAACCATATTTCCTTGACTTTGTGGGGAGCTGGAAAACATTGAATGGAAAACCCATGAACACAATAAAGGAAATGAGACAAAGAGGTGTCAACATCCAGAGGTGGCTGTGGCAGTGGTTAAGCACATCTTCAACCTGAAAGACATTTGTCAGTCTTCAGGGCCACTGGATGGGGAAGATGAGGATACCCTGATGAAAAGCCTCCCTGAACAAAACCCCAAATGTGTTGTTTGCAACATAGATGTTGCCAGCACCCTGCAGACTCTCTGAGAGCGTCAGTTTTTGTGGAAAACAGATCCACAACCGTAAAAAGCATATGGAAGTTTGTTCTACATAATCTACTATCAGACTCCTTCAGCATTCCTATTTGCTAAGAAAAACAGTAATTTATTTCAATTTTATGAGGCTAGTTATGCTCTTCGTGCAGTTTCATATGTGCAAATCAATTTGACATGCTTTAGAGATGTTAGGCAGAATCGTATGAATGTTTGTTATGAACCAGTCTGTTCAGAGCACTTAGTTAGATAGCACTTGTCCCCAAACTACAATTTATCAGTCAGCACTCAACCTTTGTGCCTTCAACTATTCTTATTCATGTATGAGATTGTATGCTTTCATTCCTTAGATTTTATTGAAGAATATGCAGATGATCAATCAATTGCTGAGCTGGCCTGGAAACTGCAATTTTTCACTCTGGCTTAAAACCAGCTGCGATTCCCTAAAGCTCTAGGTTGTTTTGTTTTGTGGTTTGGGGTTTTTATTCTTTCTGAATAGTTCAGCTTGGAGCCTAGCAGTACATGAGCTCACATTCTTTTAGCATTGATTCTTTTTGTTTGTTTCTGATTTTTTTTACGGTGATATTTCGTCATGTTACTGGTACAGCATCAACGGTCCATGATAAGAAATCTGTGATAGTCCCAGTAAGCCAATGGAGGTTATTTCTATCTTTAGAAAAGTATTCTGAACAGATCCCAAGGGTTTCCTGAGATTCACCTGTCAAGACACCAGTTGCTCTGTGCCTAGTGGTATAAAAGCAGTATTCCCTCAAAGCGGGATTTGGTGCTAAATGGCCCCGGGAAGCCGCCAGATTTGCACAATAAATATATCAAACACTTAGCAGTTGACAACAACTCAAAGGCTAGGTTTATTCTCTTCCATCTATTTTTCATCAGTTCTCCAAAACTGAATCATGCAAACCAAATAGCTGTAGTGCTCAGTCTCTCCCAAGATGCCTGGAAAGAAATGCTGATTTTATCCCAGCAAACGCAGACACAGAGCAAAGACAAGTCCACTGAGGTGCTTGTTAAGCACTGTTGATTTTCACTCTGTTAAAGTGGCAGATGTTTGTAGCCTTGCAATTGATTCCACAGAGTCAAACGTCTACCTTCTTTTGTAAGCTTTAAAATCTGGTGACAATTTTTAGTGTAAACATGAATGATTTCTCCCAGAGATGAATTTCAGCTTTAGGCTCAGCCCTCATCATGGACTTTGACTTCTGCACCTTCTCTCAACTGCTTTCAGCAATAGTGGAAAAACGTCTATCTTGTCAGAAAGCTGATTTGTACTGTGTTGGTTACAGGCAAACAAATGCACTCAGTTGATTTAAATATCTGCCACTCCTGCAATAAAAATGGCAGTTACAAAATACAAGTTACCTTGCCTTCCAGATTGCAATGAGCAAGAAGCCAAAATCTGCATATAGCCAGTAACTCCTGCTTTAACCATATGAGTGCACGTGTTTGCCCTCCATTGACCATTTGGTAATAACAAGTCGGTGTGTTAGCGAAGGAGGAATTCTGATAAACAAATGTGGTCTGTCATGATCTCAGATGATGTTTGACCCAGAGCAGATTTTACTGTCTCTGAAAGAGCAGCCTGGGCATCTCACATACATAGCTGGTACAAGTGACATTGTTGGCTGTAGTCTTGCATATATTCCTGCAAGCATGTGCATAAACAGAGGAGCCAGAGCAGTGAAAGCAGAAGGAAGCGGCTTTATTTGAAGTGGGATGCTACACTGTCAATGAAATAGTGACATGCATATATGCAGGTATTTTATAAGTAGGTATTTACTTAACTGGTGTCCTTGATATGGTGTGGGTATTTTCAAGGAGAAGGAATGGTTATTCTGAGGCAATAACTCAGGCAGTTTGATTTCTCGGTTGTTCATAAGGGAAATGTACTTTGTAGAAGTGAATTCCTAAGTATATAGCCAAGGAGATTTTTAGTCTGAATCATTCCTTTGAGGGATTTTAAACATTTGCCTCCCACATGCTAGAATAATGCTATGGAAGTGGCTTGGTTGTATGATCCTAGAAGCTGCATTCTGGCGCCTGATGGTTTATGAGAAATGAATGCAATGAGTGGTCTCAGATCATATACATTTCAAGATTTAACAGTAATAAGCAGGAAGGGCAGGGGGAAACCTGTGTGCAGCATCACAGCAGCAGTATCCACCTGGGAGCATGGGACTCTGCGACATCACGCTGAGCACGGCACAGCCCAGCCTGCTCTTCAGACCTCACATGGAGAATGCAAGTTTGCAGAGAACCAAATAGTTTTATGAGCGTCTGCTCAGACACATAGCCAGCAGGCAAGAGCACTTTGGACATGCTCTGTGAGTGGAGCTTTGCTTCTTAATGACTGCAAGTGTGGCCTCGGCCTTCTTCACTTCTCTGCTGTGTTTATTTTAAGTAAGGGCAGTTTTCACTGTCCTGTTTGCTTAGCTCCTCTTGGTACAATAAAACAGTTAAGATACACATGGCAGAGACTGAAAGAGCCTACAGCAGGGCATCCCATGGTGGTGGGGACATCTTGACTACACCACCATAAGTGCGGCAGGCTGCATGAAGGTCTGCTTCCTGTTGCCCTTTAATTTGAGTGGATTTTGAACCCAAGGACACACAGCAGTCCTTCTCTTCCCAGAACCAGTCACAGCTGCTCTTCTTTCCATTGGAGGTGACACTGTGGGCTGGTTGCCATATGCAGACAAGGCAAGCTGGAAACCAAAGGGGTTTGGGAATTGGTATTGCTCCTTGGCCCCAGGCACAGTGATCTTCGTCCTTGTTTTAGGAGAGATAAATGAGAGCATAAGTTGTTTCCATTTTACCGAATTTTCAGTCCCAGTCACCTTAAAGTATATTTTAAATAGATCTATAAACAACATACAGAAATGGTTCTGGCTACTTCTTGCTGAAGTGAGGCAGCTCCTCAGCAGTATACATACATCAGCTCACTAGGACTGAGTCAGCAAGGGAGCAAAGATTGCTGCAGCATGACACGGGCAGAGTTCACAAGGCAAGCAGCTGAGCTGGGATTAATACCTGCCCTCCCACAATGGGCAGTACGAGGCTGTGAGTTGCAGAAGGTTTCCAGAAGCACAGGTTTATTTCTTGTCCTATGAGTGGTTGCTTTTCCCAATTGCCTTTGATTGTAATGTTATTTTACTGTGGGGTACATATTTCAAGCAAGTCTCCCTGCAATGTCAAAGTCTTGCCAAAGGGACTGCTAGCTGCGTAAGTCTGCAATAGCCCATGGAGGAGACAGTGTCAGATTCCAGGTGTTGGAAGGCAGCTACCCTCCCTGCCTAAAACCTTGTGACAGGTAGCACTGATGGTGGGAAAAGGAGCCTTCATCTGCATCCCTCAGTAGGAATGGAACCCCTTCATTCGTATGCATCCTTTTGCAGTTGTACGTTTACACAGAATATTCTTGTAGGGGGCACTGACTACAGTATGTTTTTGGTAGTTTAGCACCTCTGAGGTTTCTTGGTCACAGAAATAATGCAATGAGCACCAGTTCTCACTAAAAATGCTACTATCCAGTGAAGCAGGGGATTAAGAGAAGAAAAATGCACTTGGAAGAGGTGAAGTAAAGAACAGAAAGGAGGAAAAACATGAGGCTTTGCACGGGAAAGGAAGGACCACGCCAGCAAAGTTCTGACCCTATCAATTTTTCACTCTTCGCTTAGTAGCTGAGGACAGAAATGTTCTCCAGATGCAAGGAATCACTAGGTTGTTCCTTGACATCTCAGCATTTTTCTCTCCTGGGAGGGAAGCTCATTAGACAAGGGATAGGTTCTTCTGTTATCAATCTGATTTCCGTAGTTTATTTTTACTAGGTCTTTCATAGCTTGTCCTGGAGAGAGTTGCAGCCCTCATACTTTGAAGAAATACAGTTCATGCTGTATGTTTGCACCAGCCTCAGGAAACACATCAAGAAGTGTAGATCTGTTACCTTAGAGCTTGCAGTTAAGTACTGGACTCTTCAGGTTTCCAGTACGTGTGTGTGTGTATGCATGCTGTTTGCTCTACTTTCTTAGCTCCTTTACAGGTGTGTGAATACTGACTGCTTGTGACCTTGGAAAGTCAAGCCTTCAGGCAGTAACAAACAGTACTGAAAAAGAAAAAGAGGAAGGAAATAATGATCTGATAGTCTGACAGCAGCGCATCCCCTTCGGGTTTGTGTGCAGCTGAGATGATTTGTGCATGTGGCTGGATAGAAACATGTTTGCTGTTGATGTGCATCTAAGTATAGTAAATGTGCATGTATGTGCACATTTAATGTATCTATAATAAATTTATATTGTACATATTATACATGTTTAAGTAAATAGATGATTTTAAGAAGACAACAGCAGTTCAAAAAAGAGCTAGTAGTGAACTATTTCTAATCTGGATGCAGTGATTACAGCTGTATCTGGCTGCTCACCAGCTCCTTGTAAATGCCTTTTTAAAGTGTTATTGCAGTCACACTGAACCTGTATAAAGTGGGAGGCTTTTCCATGCCCTCTGAGCAGGAAAAGGGAGAGATCTGAAGCCTCTGATCTGAGGAAAATACTTCAAGTTAATTTTCTGTGTAAGGAGTCAGCTGCTAAGAATCTAAATACTGCGGATAAACCCCGCTGAAGATGAGAAAACAGAAGACGGTTGAAATGCACAAGTGCCCTTCATTTCTACTTCACTAAATGAATTACTTCTGCTTATTTTTTTGTTAAACAAAGCCATTAAAAGATACAAAGAGATTTGTGAAGTTAGGCATCCTTGACCAAAATTCAGTGTCTCAGATTCTCCAACTGAGGAGTGGAAAAATTTGTATTTAGTAGAAATCCTTCTTGCTTTGGATGTGTCTGTATTGCTATCAGAAACTTTAAGTCTCTAAATCCAACATTAACACCACAACTGCAGTGCTACAGGGCTCAGCAAACGCTCTCTGGAAAGTAGCCTGGGCAGTCAGCTTACGTGGAGCTGCCATGGTCACAGACAGCTTGCTGGTGGTACCCCAACCAGCTGGGTTAAAGCTTGCTCTAGTGACCCAGTGAGAGCTGTGGTTTTCACTCACAAGTCCATCTACTCCCACCCAAGGGGGTCTCTTACCAATTGACCTTTCCCAAAGAAATACTGCCAACTGCCTTATGCAGGAAATTTTATAACCTTGAAGGGATGATTTCTGAATTCTTCAGACTGAAGCCGGGTGATCTCCTCAGTAATGGGCCTTTGGACTTGTTTTGTGCTTTACAGTCTTGCAATGTAAAGACATTCCATCTTTTTGATGTGTGCCCAGGTTTGCCTCTGCAAATATAAATATGCCTGAGCACTCCTGCATGGAAAGTCCCTCCTTTGTAAGCATTAAAGGTCAGTTGCAAACGTTCTGCAAGAGTCATGCAGTGTTGTGGGCCACTCCAGCATGAACAGCTTGATCTGTGTTCAGCATGAACAGCTTGGTCTCTGTTTAAAGAGTGACAATTGAAGCTTTAGTGGAAGCTTTATTCCTTGTCATCTTCTGGTGAAAGAAACTGCTCAAAGTCTCCTCATTTGCTTCACATTTCACCGGAATTGTTCTTTTATAAACCTTGGCCATTCCTAGTTATTCTGGGTAAATGGCATTCCATATATCTTCCAATTTAACCTACCACCCCAAAAGATTAATCCCACTCCTGTTTTACCTTATATTTAATGTTATTTATTTGTTTTCTTCTTTAACTGGGTATTTTGAGATTTATAAAAACATAGAGCCCTGGAGCAGGCTAGCGCCTCTTAGAGACTCTCCTCTACATTTTCACAGACCCACTCCAGTTACCAGTAAACTGCAATCCTTTCTTCCATGGGTATTTGCAGGCATTAATGAACTAAGTCTCAAGTCATTCCCATATGCTTTAGACATTCCTTAAGTAGCTAGGCATCTGAACTACTGATGGGTTTAAGTAAAACAGTTGGATGAGATTTGCCATCACTGCCATGTGTCTCGTCTGTAGAACTCCATCTCTCTTAACCTCTTTTCAGATGGAAAAAGATATTTTGTTCAGCAGCCAAAGGGAAATGCAAGCATCCTGGTGGAAAACAAGCTGTTTCAAAACCCTGGCTGCAAGCTACCCACACATCACTGTTGTCAGCCAGGCTGCACATGCATAGTTACAGGGAATAAAATAGAGAGGACCTTCTGTTCCTATTCAGAAAGGTCTCTACCCATTCACCTACACCATAGGATTGTCGTCAGCTGCCATTATTAATTTGTTCTCCTACGTAGGTTTTCAGCAAAAGGAAGGTAAAATAAGTCTAATTCCATCCAGCAGGAGCACTTTCAGTGCAAATGCTAGCCCATACATTACAAAGCATTAATGTGACCCACTTCTAGATTACTTATGGTAATTTCTGATTTTTTTCATTTATTCCTCCATTCTTTTAAGGAACTTCTTGGAAGAGAAGCTGAAATATCAGTATGGGGAAAATGAAATATGAGAAATAAAGCCCATTTTTATTTTGAAACTGTGCTTCCCTTGTAATAGTTTATTTCAAGAGGAGCCTGGAATAATCCAGTTTAAGCAAAGCAAAGATCTCTACTCAAGCCAAACTGTGTGTGGGTGTGCTCTTGTTCGAGCTCCCAGAAGAGGAAGGCAGGAAAGGCTGTTAGTCAGACCTCAGATGTTGCAGGAGATGTTGGTTATTCAGTAGCTGGCACTTTTCCTTGGCATACCAGTACAGAGCCACTACATTGGGGTACTGGGAGATGGTGCACCCCCTGAGGGAAAATCCTCAGGTCCTGCTCTTTTTTTCTGTCATAAAAGGAAGTCCCAATGATAAGTGGCTGGGAGAGGTGCCCACTGTACGGGCTTAGGATTGGGGTTGGTTAGGAGTAACTCTGCTCCTCTGCCTCTTCTTGTAGTTCCACCTTGTGCCATGTTTGTGGCAGGCTCAGGCTGGGGTCTGGTGATGATGCTTTGTGCCACCTGCACAGGTTTGTGTTGTAGGGATGGTCCCACCTCATACTGTTTGGACTCAGGCTTGAAGCCACAACGGTCTTCAGGCATAGCTCCTGCAGAGGAACAGTCAGTATGTGTGATAGCCTATTACAGTGTTTGCAGTGAATTACCCACATACTCAGTTTTCTCACAGCAAATAGTCTGTTGATGCTGTGGGCATCTCATGTCAGGCATACGGATAAATCCTTGCATTATCTCAGCTTACTTTTATAACCTGTTAAAATAATGTGAGTTTTTTTACAGTATGTTGCCCTTTAAAATTTCTATGGCAACAGCATAGCTAAGGATATGTTAAATAAAAGTCAGGCATTAAAGGCAGGTGATTTTATTCCTTAGAAAAAGAATCAAATAAATTGATGGTTAACTCTTGAAACAGCAGGTGAGACTAACAGAGAGGATAAGGTGCAATTCTGTTTCCACTGATGGATTTGAATGTGTAAGCACCATCTTCCTTTGTTGCATATCTGTGGCCTTGGCTTTTAATTATTTGGCTTGGAGATAAAAAATGATTGTATGTTATTTATAGAAAACTGCATCCTCCCAAGTTCTGCACTGTGAAATCCATATCTCTACTAATTCGCAGTGAGCACCAGAAGACTAATGATTAATTATATACAGGAATATTTATTAAATTTCATCTGATGATAAATAAATGAGCACTGAACACAGCGACTTTTAAAATTAAAAAAGTGTGCAGTTAGATATTTGTTTCCTGCATCTATGAGAATTACTGCAGACAAAAAAGAGCGCATGAAACTTGGAGCCTGTAGAGATATTGATTGCTATGTTCAGGGTACATTTCAGATATTTACCCTCTGCTTCCCCTCTCCAAGGAGGGCCTCCCCTGGTCAACTCTTTCCATTGATTTTGAGCCTGCCTGCTCAGAAGCTGAAGATATTGATGCTGCTGGGGCAGGTACCGAGAACAGCAATCTTTTGCAAATACATTTTTTTATGAGAATCCATTTCCATATTTTAAAGGGGAATTTTACTAATGGCAGCAGGTCTCTGTTTTTCTCTTTTAAACACATCAATCAAACCAACAGCGATTTGCAAACTCCTGGGCATTTTCATTTCCTCTGAATTGATCCCTCTGTTGTTTCATCTCCCCGCAGACAGTGAGATCATCCCTCCTGACTGCCTGCGGCCCCGCTCCTTCACCGCCATCCGCCGGCCCTCGCTGCGGCGGGAGACGGAGGACACGCGCCTCTCGGTCAGCCTGTGCGACCTCAACCTGCAGGAGGAGACCTTCCACGTGACGGCCACCACGTGTCCCATCCCACAGAACTCCCTCAACTCCCAGCACTCCCATCTTCTCCCATCCCAGCTGGAGAGTGACCTCCGCTTCCACCACCTCCGGGGACCCCATGTCAAAATCCTCGATGACCAAACCGTGGCCCGTCTGGAGCACGCGCGGGAGGAGAGGACTTTGGTTTTCACCAGCAGACCCCTTCGGATCAATGAAACCATTTTTGTCAAAATCAACAAGTCCAACGCTGTGCGCACGGGGACGCTGTCCTATGGGGTGACGTCCTGCGACCCCAGCACCTTGCGCCCCAGCGACCTCCCCTATAACCCTGAGTCCTTGGTTGACCGAAAGGAGTTCTGGGCCATCTGCCGAGTTGTGGTGCCCCTCCAGAGTGGAGACATTCTGGGATTTATGGTGAATTCAGATGGTGAGCTGCACTTGAGTCACAACGGTGCCAGCATTGGCATGCAGGTCTGCACAGACTGTTCCCAGCCCCTTTGGATGTTCTTCGTTTTACATGGAGCAGTCATGCAAATTCGATTGTTGGGTATGTTGGAACCCCTTTTTCCAAACTTCATGAACAAGAAAGCAAGGGGGAATACACCATGGGGAAGGGTGGAGGGAACGAATGGCTCCCTCCCTGCTCCAGGATGAGGTACAAATTTTGGTTTTATAAAAGGAAAAGTACCCAACCATACAAAAGCACACAGATACGAACTGCAAGAGTCACCTCTTTGCACTTCTCTAGCATTCTTCACTTGGTGGTCTCAAAGCTCTTTTCAGGTAATGAATTAAGCCCCAGAGACCTCCATTAAAGTACAGATGAGTCACCACTGACCTAGGAGGAGTGAGGAAGGGGGAGGAGAGGTGCTTTGGGCTGAGCTAATGTATGGCATAGCCAGCAGGAAAAATGAGCTCTGATGCCTTTTTCTGTGTGTTAGCTGTCTGGCATGACTGATTCTCAAAAAGAGCAGTCCCTTGATTTCCTCAGACTTGTATGTGAGAGGCAGGCCAGCAAGCAGAGAAGAAGCCCTTTGTCTCGTAATTGCAGCAGTGCACAGAGTGTGGCACTGCCCAGTTCAACAAGACAGGGGTTTCCTTGTCCTCCAGCCCTATTTAAGGCAGTGTAGCTCATAGAGGTTGATGGACCTCTGAAAAGCTGGCCTCTTTCTCTTGATATTTTAGCTCTAGTTTTAAGCTCTGTTAATTAAAGTGCTTTAAATGCTGAAAGTCATGATTTGAAGGTGTGCAAGTTAAAAGCATTGAGATAGCATTTGCTTAGGATCAAATTTACTTTTTTTCTTGGTGTTTGTCTATATTGTACTCAAGTGTAAGTTGTGTTTGGACATGAATTTGGACAATATCTTGGTTCTGCTGGTGTCAGTGTCAGAAAGTAAATGGTGGATTCTGAGAAGATGCCATAGTTCCTGGTACTCCTCTAACTGGAGATGATTTTAAGATGTTCCTTTCCTGTTTATACTTTTATATTCATAGAACTTTAAATATACTTACATTCCTTATTGCTTAAAAACATCACTATTAAAATGCCCCTTTTATACAACAGAGAGAAAAAGAACAAACCCAGAACAAAACAAAAAGCCAACCAACACCTCCTTTTTATGATTTATAGACAGTCTTTGAAGATAAGTTGTGGTAAACATACACATCTATCTGCAGGGTCCAGTTCACCTTAATAACAGTATGAAGTATCCTATATAGTTTGCTTAAAGTTGACCATAGGCCTATGCTATGAGTGTTCTGTGGCTGTTAAAGGCTCACAGATGACAAATGTAACACTGCAATTTATTTCCAGGCGCCCCAATCTCACTCCGTGATAATTCAGTCTGATTACGTTTTTTGTGGGTACTTTACCATAATCCATGGCTAGCTCTGCTCTCCACCAACATGTCATTGTGCTAATGGTAGGTGAAGTCAAACATGACCCAGTAAAGTAGGAGGTTAAATGCTCTTGTGTATGTTAGAAGGAAAACATCCTCAGGTCATTGAACTGCTGCTAAAACTCATTGACCAGTGTTTCTTTTCACATGAGATCACTAATTTTGGCAGTTCTGGGAGTGAGTAGTTTGCTTGTAATGGGTCTTGAAAGAGGGCATCAAGGATTTGTCTCATCAGAGAGACAGAATCATGTCCTTATACAGAATTCAACAGAGCATGGACCTGAACACAGGCCATCTGCATCCTGGGCAAACCTTATGTTGTGCATACCCTGTGTGTGTCCTCCCTACCTGTTTCACAAGCTCAGCTCAAGCCACTATACTTCCAGTGCATGTTTTAGATAAATCTTCATTACATGAAATCTGCTGAGTTAGAAAACTCCTCACTACCTGTATTTGTGGCCACCTAACAGACTTTTCTGGTCTTGGTCACAGGAAGAGAAGCTAAAAATGGGCTATTGTTCTGAAGAGAGATGTAAGTGAAAAGAACCAGACTTGCTGACCTTGCCGCTCTCAAGAAAAGGGTAGGACCCTGCTGAGTGTACAGCTTTATCCATGTCAGCTTGGGCAGCAAGCTGCTATCTCCCAGTTAAAAGCTATGAAGTTGGAGCTTACCTATATCTTTAGCAGGTATAAAAGTACAAATAGAGATTTTCAGACCTATGTTTCCAGTATAACAATGCTGAGAGCAATATAGTCCCAGTATCAGTACCATATCAGTACGGTGCAACTGCCCAGAGAGGAACACTGACACTGTCCAAGCACTGCACATCTCTGCAACTGCAGTAATTATATGGATTAGCAAAATCTCAACAGAAGGCAGAGAAAATAATGAACTTCCATCTCTTGCTTTGGCAATGTTATTAGGGGCTTGATATGCACTGTTTGCACTGCAGTTGAACATATTATGGTGCTTGCCATAGTATCTGTCATTATAATATTAGAAAATGTAAGAAGATTATGAAGTGTTCATCTTCTTAACGACAAGCTCCATCTTCAGAATGGAAACAAGAATAATTTTGTGTGATCCGTCTTTTGTAGTTTGAGCTTTATATTAAGGAGAAGATGTGTTTATAGTCATTGAATTCTAGCTTTAATAGAAAAAGTAAAGTTCCATGTCCTTGAAAGAAGTGAGAGACAAATAGTGCAAGAGGCATAATTGTACCAAACCTATCTTAAATAGCAGATGTCATTCTATTTCTGGAGGTATACCATTATTAGATTAATCAAAGTAATGCTATGCAGTGTTAAGGCAACAGCAGCACTACAGCTGACTATAAAAATGAAATTAAAATTGCTGGGTTTGCTTCTTCTCCAGTTTTTCCTCATTTGAAGGATGGAAAAAGTGGAGAACAGCAGTGAAACTCTTGCACCTAGAGGCTTTATTTTTGACTCAGGGTATTGATCACTGGATACTAAATTTCATACCTTGAGATTAGTTACTTGGTCCTGATCCAGAGCAGAATCAAGTTCAGGTCTCTCCTGATTTGTGGCTTTACTGTAAAAGCTGATATTTGCTTAATGCAGTTATTGCACAGCACTGCAGATACGATATTTATTTCCTAATCTAAATACCAGGGGAGCCATCTCTACCAAGGCCAGTGGTCTCATAGAACTCTGAAAGACTGGAGGGCAGCATCGGATTGGTTTGATAGTAAAGAATTCTGACTTCTGTTTCCATCTTATTGATCTGGCATCATATACTGACAATATTTGCTGTAGGGGAAATAAAAAAAACCAGAAAATTAAAATGAGGCTGGAAACACTATTTTTCTTTATGTCACCCCAGCAAAGGGAAAACAAATTAAACCCAACCAACACTATAGCACCTGAGGGGCCACAGTCATCTGTAGTGGGAAGTAGAAGGATGTCACTGTGTTGCTAAGAAAAGGTTAAAAGGCAACTTGCCCACATGGAGGTAAAATAAGTAAAAGAGGAGGGCACTTCAGTGTGGCAGATAATAGCATAAAAAATATCAAGCTGCTGGAAAATGAAGGAACACAAATTTAAATTAAACGTGAGGGTAATTAACTACAGGAGCCAGCTATTGAGGGAGACAATGTATCTTTTTGTCAGGATAGGATGGCCTTCTAAATAGTTTCTATGTAAACTAATGGTCTTAATTCAGAAATTCTGTGGGTTATGCCCATGAAGACAACCAAATAGAAACTCAGATCATTAGGCATGTAGAAGTGATCAGTCTTTGCATATCCGTTAGGAATTCCATTAGTTCAGACTTGGATTGAGTTTTTCTCAGGCATCATTCCTGTACAGTTGACAAAACCAGCCTATTAAATTTGATTTACTGCTTTCAGCTTTTGCTGGTGAGCGTTTCAGCTCACACACAGTTTTATCAACAGCTCTGAAAGGTTGAAATGAGCCAGTCTGGATACATCAGTCTGGTTTTGGTAGTGTAATAAATTTATGAAGTTAAATTGATTGACCCCATAAGGCTTTAAAATGTATGACTCATGTCTGGAGGAACTATCAGAGCAATAAGTTTATATATTTAGTATTTGGGGATCCAAATGGTTGGGGATATTCTTTCATTTTCTTTTGTCTCCTTTATTTTGAGTTTAATTTGTTTGGGGTTTTTCTTTTGGTGTGGTTTCCCTTGTGGATTTCATCCTTTCCAGTAATATTGAAGTTTGTTTTGGGCAATGAAATAACATGTTCCATCAACAGTCACACCAATGAAGCTGAGCTGCCAACTTATGTGTGTCTTTTCTATCCATACACATCAATAACTTCAGCCTCATCAGAACAGCTGCACAATATCACAGTTCTCTGGCCAAGAGGCAACATTAGGCCTGAAAAAAAAAGCCAACCTAAGAGCCAGCATTTGGTGTGGGTAAGTCTGTATTCACTTGCATACTGAATACATACAGACTGTGTGGGCTAAGCAATCCTGCCTTCTTCACCATGGGCATATGCAAAATATTACTGCTTAGCTGGAAAATATTTAGTCATCAATTGTTGCTGAGGTTTCCATCATTCCTTCAGACTTTCTTGAAATTGGTCAATGGGATGAAAACTGGGAGAGAGTTGTGAGGGGAGAAAGGGCTGACCAGGGACTTGCAGACAGAGCAACTATAAATCCTTGGTTCCTTGAGATTTCTGACAGCAGCTGGCAAAGGACCAAATTAGGAATTAGTTCAGTTGAGTACTGGGGGACAAAAGGTGCTGGCAAAGGGCTTTTTTTAAGTCAACAGTGGAATTTGATCTAAAGTGCCCTCAGTGACAGTGTGTACAGGCAAACTGAAGTCTGCCTCATTACAGGCAGGACTCCTACTGGTGGTCAAGCTTAACAGTCCTCCGTGTTGCAGTAGAGCCCTTATCTTGAGTTACCAGCTGGAAAGAGTTGCAGTTTCATGGGTGAACAAAGTAGTGTCTTAGGTGATGCAGAGCAATGGTTTACCAGGAGAAATCACTTTCCATTATTCTGTGATGTCCATCATATTGCCACTTGGTTTCCATAGACTCCTAGAATCATGGAATGGTTGGGGTTGGAAAGGACCTTTAAATCATCTAGTTCCAATCCCCCTGCCCTTGACTTTAGCTCCATCCCAGGTGAGTCACCAGCTGTTCCTGCACTGCTAGTGATTCACAGGCCATAGCTTAGCATTGAAGACTGCCCTCTCCTTTCTAATAAGGATTATTTCTCTATGCCCCAGAACTTCTCTTTATCTTGCTGATACAGTTCCTGCAACTACTGTCTCCAGATTATCTCCAAGGGAGACTATTCTATTTTCTCTGGTCTCTGCTCTGTCACTTGTCTGGCCCAATCCTCCTAAGAACCTGTAGGGCTTTTTGGGAGCTGATCCCATCTTACCTCCTCTCTTTCCTGGCTTTTGTCCATTCCTATGTAAACAATTTTCTTAGCTTGTGGTTGCCCCTTGGCTGTCACAGGACTCTAGCATCCCATGTCACCCATTTGGGAGCTGAGTTCTTCTCCACCTTGGTTCATTCCAGTGATGTAAAAAGTGTCAAATTAAACACAGCGCAAGAGAAGACTGATAAATGTGTATAACATTGTTGCACAGAAATGCATGTAATGAATCTCTTCTTTTAACATGCATTCAATTAGAAGTACCCCAGAGTTTTATTGTCTGTAGTTTGGGGCTTTTTTCCCAAAATTATTACATTATATT
>WYDI02039736.1:0-28074 GCA_009867235.2 Psittacus erithacus
GTGGTAGCAGCAGTGGTTTGTGTTATACTTTAGTTACTGGACTGTTCTTATCTCAACCCATGGGAGTTACATTCTTTTGATTCTCCTCCCCATTCCTCCGGGAGTGGGGGGGAGGAAGGAAGAGGGGGAGCGAGTGAGTGGCTGCATGGCTGAGTTGCCAACTGGGCTTAAACCACGGCGCCATGCCAGAGTAGAGGGGAAGGATAACATTCCTCAGCCTGCTGGCAATGCTGTTCCTAACGCAACCTTGGATACCACTGGCCTAGGCCACAATGGCATAATACAACCTGTTGACCCAAAGAACCCCAGGTCCTTCTCAGCAAAGCTACTTTCTAGGAGGCCAGCCCTCAGCTAGTAATGGGGCATGAGGTTATTCCTCCCCAGGTGCAGGACCCTGCACTTGCCTTTGTTGAATTTCAAAAGGTTTCTCTCCGCCCACCTCTCCAGCCTGCCTAGATCCTTCTGAATGACAGCACTCTGGGCTATCAGCTATTCCTCCCCATTTTGCATTGTCAGCAAGCTTGCTAAGGAAGCAATCCTTTCATCCAATGCAGTGATAAATAAACAAGACTGGACCTGTTATTAACCCTTGGAGGTCGCCACTAGTTACAGATCTTCAGATTCTCTGCCACTGATCACATCCCCCCAAGACCTGCCATTCAGCCAGTTCTCAAACTGCTCGTCTAGGAGGATGTCATGGGAGACAGTGTCAAAAGCCTTGATGAAGTCCAGGTAGACAACACCCACTGCTCTGCCCTGAGAGCAGCTATCATGGAAGGTAATCAGTGCAAATATTTAGTAAAAGTTTCCCCTAATTGTTTGGACTGTTAATTGAGCCTGATTTATTTGCAGACTTTTTTCCGCTCAAAAGTGCAAGCAGGAAGCTGCTAGCTGAAATAATAGATTTTAAAAAAATACCATACATTAGATGCTTTTGATTTATAACCATCCCAATCTGAAAACATAAATGTGTAATTTTTCCAATCAAACAGGCTTAAATTTCATACAGCTAAAAAGTTTCAAATGAATTGTTTACAAGGAGTTATTTGCAGAAATTACCTTGAGAAGAAAGCTGAATAATATTATTAGAACAATATTTTTGAAAATACAATTTGCAAACAGAAAATGAGGCAAAACATTCAGTACGAATAATTCATTACATTCTTCTGAAAATCCAGTTTTAAAATTAACTTATACATCAACACTTTTTATATTTTTGAGTGGCTGGGGAGAGCACAATCTTTCTTCTTGTGAATTTTGCAAGCAAGTCACAAAGAATGTGTATGTACACACAGAGAACACATCAAAATCTAGAAACACCAGCCTCACAGTTTAAGCAGCTTCAGCCACATTCTGTAAGAATACACATTCCACAGACATTTTCTTGTCTAAATGTCAGCAGTATACACACTTATTAGATAAACTGTCGACAACAGAGGAAGAATTGCTATGGCTGAATGTCATCTGCAAGTTGTTAGGAGTCTAATCTCATCACCTGACAAACATTTGTGGTTTAGCAAGGCAGCAGATCCATTCAAGGAAGAAATATTCCCCCTGAACACAGAAAGCGCAAATGAGATCCTACAGTAATAACTGTTAATATGACTTGCTTATGCAACAACAATTTCAATCAGTCTGTATAAATCCATGTCCCATGCAGACATTTACATTCTCTTCATTTTGCACATCCACCTGCATGAAGACTCCTCAATCATTCATATTCATGTGCACTGAAGAAAGAAGGTTAAAAAAAAAAAAAAAATCTGTGATAGTTCCTGAGCTGCAGAAATTATCAGTTGCTTTGCTTTCCAGCTCTATTTCACAACTTCAGGCAAACAGAAATAAATGACAATTGCTGTCCACTGAAGAGTGAAGCAGGCAAATGCACTGCTTTTCACAGCTCCCATTAAATTCAATGTAAATCCCTTGTTGTTTTTCTGAAGATGTTTCAGTAGTTGTGTAACACACTGGCACTTTATTTGTCTTCTTCAGAAAGCTTGTTTTGAAATGAAGGGCTCTTTCTTGCCAACTTAATGATAAACTCACACCTAAATGGATTATTATTATTAATTAATATTATTATTAATTAATTATTATTATTAAATGGATTAATTATCTGGGGGGAGGGAATAAAGGATGGAGGAGAAGGATATGAGAGTAACAGAATGGTTTGGGTTGGAAGGAATCTTAAAGATCATCCAGTTCCAACACCCCTGCCACAGGGACGGACACCTTCCACTAGGCCAGGTTGCTCAAAGTCCCATCCAACCTGGCCTTGGACCCTTCCAGGGATGAGGCAGCCACAGCTTCTCTGGGCAACCTGTTTCAGTGTCTCACTACCCTCACAGTAAAAAATTACTTCATAATAATTAATCTAAATCTACCATCTTTCAGTTCAAAATCATTACAACTCATCCTATCATTAGATTCCCTCATAAAGAGTCCCTTTTCATCTTTCCTATAGCCCCCCCTTAAGTTTGATGTATAAGGAACGAATGCTGAGTCATCTCGGTATAACAATCGAATAAAACTATGATAAATTGATACACACTTTTAACACCAAGATTATAAACCCCTCCTTAATGTGGCAAAAATATATTTTTATGAGGAAAAGAAAGCCAGGGTAAACTCAATCATGCACTTTTTAACTCTTTATAATGAATCTATAATGATGTAGGGCACATTCACTCTCAGTTTAGCTAGAAGAGGAGAAAAAAAAATGCTGCTCATTTTTTGTGGATTGACAGTTTCAGAAATTATTATTTCAAACAGAACTTCTGTTATAACTGTAATTCAATTTAAAAGATCCTATTCACATAGAAGTTAAGGCTTTTACAGCTTTAGAGAAACATTTTACGTATAAAATATCGTAACCTTTGCTATTAAAATTTCTTCCTGCAACTAATGCCAATTTGATCTTACAGAATGGAATTACTGCTACAAGTGAAAGACTGAGAATAAAATATAAACGTTTTAATAATTAAATTTACAGGACTTATTCCTGTAAATAGCATTTTTTCTTTAAAAGAAAAGAATATTCCAAAATGCAATCTTTACTGTATGCAAATAACCACATACTGTGATCACAGGTACTTTCTGACATTTTTAAGTATTTCAAGATTCTTTTCTGTTTCTCCAAGTGTAACAAAGTTGTCAAACATAAATTCCCAAATTGGCAACTTTTCAAGTACCAGCATCTTCTTTATCCTTTTTGCATTATTACCTTTATCTTGAGATAGTTTAGGATACCTATTATTCTACTTTAAAAGCCATTTTGGAATTTCACTGTTCTGATTGTTAGAAAATTTCTCTTAATCCTGAGTCACATAACCTTACTACATTGCTTTAATACATTCATAAAAGTAGCCACATCCTACTCCATTTCCAGTTTCCTAGGCTTAAATTAAGATAGGGATTCAAAACTCTATTAACTGATGACAGAAAGTAGTAATAATGGAAGTGTTACACAATGCAAATACTCTCCAGTGCACAAGTCTTGCAGGAATGGTAGCTGTTAGATTTCTCCACAAAATACTTATCTGGTTGACATTTTGGATATATTTCAGTAACTAGCAAAAAAACTTTCAATGTCTGCTTGAAATATGCTCTCACATCCAGATACCTTGAACTGCTTGAATTCATTTTAACTAACATAACAAACATAGAGTTATACATAAGGTTTAGTTATTCTTATTTCTGTAAGTGCATGTAAAAGGTATTTTGATAAATTAAGTAAATATTCTTTTGGAAATAAATACATTATAAAGTTGAATCTTAGACAGTTCAAGAGATTTGAAGGTAAAGAAGCACAGAATTATATTCAGTATTGCAGCTGGCCTCCTAAGGAAGTAAGGCAACTGGTATGCAAAGAGGCACTAAATCATCTTTTTGAAAAAAATAGTAAGAAGAAACAGAGGCTGACAGTATCTAGAATAGTGTCTGACATCAAGGAAACTACAAACGGAAAAAGGTCTTTCCAACTAGGCTGTCTTCCCAAGAACAACTTTATACTTCTCTTTATGCAGAGGGAAAGAAAAAAAAAAAAGGAACAAAGGAGGAAAGTAGAACCACTCCATGCTGACATATGGCTTAAACACAAGCTCAGTAATTAACACCAATTTTCATTAAGAAGGAAAGATATGACAGCAATTATTCCGCAAGTAGGAAACACGAAACAAAAACGTCCACAGCTGAGAAGGAAGTAATTTATATTCTGCTTTTGAGGGAATGAGACAGGAGAAAGTGAAAGGTAAGCAGCCATTATTCTAAAAGAGCAGTTCATAAAAAAACAGCCCATGGAATAACAAGAATAACAACTACAGAGCTCTTTCTTCTGGAGAAGGTATCCAAGGACTCCAAAACAGCAAACATGGCATTTATTCACAAAACCAAGAAAAAACAGGTGTAGACAACTACAGATCTCTGCTTGAACTCAGATCTATGCATATTATTGCAACAGTTTTTGAGGAAAAAGCAATCAAGGGCATAGAGATAAACATATAAAATACAACAGTTTTTATGGAAGGTCAGACTTTGCAATGTCAGACTAACCTTATATTGCTGGTAAGATAATTCACTTCTTAATCAACATAAATGAACTAAATGTTATCTAGCTAAATTTAAGTAAATAATTTCAGTCAGTATTCAGGAGAATTTATCCTTTAAGGTGAGGAATGCAGAAATTCATGCAAAACAGCTGAGAAGGTGCATGGGGCGTCCTTGACACGATGCTGGAAGCCGGAGGCAGCAAGAGTACGCTCTGCGAGAAGAGGGTGGAGCCACCAGTATCAGCCAGCCTTGCTGTTCCAGTCGGCTCCAGCCAGTTCACCTGGCTCCAATAGGCCCGCCGCAGGGTACAGCTGAACCCACAGCCAGGCAGATGACATCTGTTGGAAAACTTGTTTAAGAAGGGATAGAACCAACTCACAGCAGCTGTGTGAGAGATGAGCGAGAGAAGATAAGGTGAGAGAAACTGCTTTACAGATGCTTGGATCAGTGCAGAAGGAAGGGAGGGGTGCGCTCCGGGCACCAGGGCAGAGGTTCCCTTGCAGACTGTGATGAGGCAAACTGTGCCGCTGCAGGCCGTGGGGGTTCACAATGGAGCAGATACCACCTGATGCCCATGGAGGACCCAAGCCACAGAAGATGGATATGCCCTGAAGGAAGCTGTGACCCAGGGAAAGCCTGTGCGGGAGCAGGTTTCCTGGTAGAAAGCACAACCTGTGGAGGACCCACAATGGAGGAGGGGAAAACTTTAAGAAGGAAGGTGCCACAGGGAGGAGCTGTTAAGGATTCAGTTCCCCTTTCCTCTGTGCTGCTCATCAGGGGAGATAGAGCAGTAGAGAATAAAGAAATTAAGCTGAGCCTGAGAAGAAGGGGGAGAGGTATGGGGAAGGTGTTCTAGTTTTTTAATGTTTTCCTCACCATTCTTCTCTATTTTTAATTGGCAATAAATTAAATTAATTTCTCCAAGTCAATTCTGTTTTGCCTGGAAAATACAATATGTCTTTATATCAACCCAAAAGCTTTTCCATCTTATTTTTTCACCTTTCTTACTGAAGATGTGGAATGGGAGAGTGGCTGGTAGGAGTCTGGCATCCAGGCAGGGTCAACCCACCACAGGTAGTCAATAAACTGGCTAAGTGCAATGAATAATATTGAAAGGACAGTTATTACACTAAGGGAGTTGCAGGGGGGAATGGTCAGCTAGCTCCCTCATCATTTTCACAAGTTACTTCCTTGTGGTGTGCACCTATGACATTTGTAGATGCCAAAGTCAGAAGATGCAGCCTGTGTTGAAGATATGGCTCGAATTTGATCACCCTGAATCCCAGGGTAATAGAATTGGAATGACACACTGACACACAGTTTAACAATTGCATTCACAGGGACAGTGACAAGACATGTATCTTTTGGTTCTGTCACCTTATTTTCTGTTTTTTCTTGCTCCTCTGTCTATGTGCCTCTTTTCTGTGATTAATTTCCTTGCCCCTTAGTCTACTGAGCAGATAGATTCATGCTAGCGGAAAGCACTTTGCTGGAAACCAGGGTTTTATCATTGAAGAGAAAATCCGGGCTTCTATTGGAATTGTCCTGCTATCAGTTGCTATGGTGACATGCAGGTTGCAACAGTGTCTCTGATTCTGCCTTATGATTTCTAGCTCCATAATAAAGGAGCTAGCTTGTTATGTCTGTGAATAGTTTCTGATGAGCTTTCTTTAGGAAAACACTGTGAGGCCTTAAGCACTTCCTTTTCTACTACTCATTTGTATGGATAGGTTATGACAGTCCCCATGTTCAAGCTAAAAATCAAGGTATGAGGCAGAGGCACTTATTAATTCTTCTCAGATGATTGCTATTGGTAGATTTTGCTGCAGTATAATTGAGGAAAAGAGAAAGCTCCAGAGTAAATGTGAGCAGTCTTTAAACTAAGGTTTATTTTAATTCCCAGCTTACCCTATGCTCTTTGCTTTATACTGGAGTTCTACCTTGCAAGAAGTTGTGGTTTCTGTGCTTTGCAGCCTGGCACTTCGTATATGAAAAAATATCTCAGCTTTCTAGTGTACAAGATAACATAGTAAGAGACCAGATAACTGTGTAGAACTTCAAGGTGGTTGGTCTGTCTTTTCTTATTAGGACTACAACAAAGCAACAAAAACCATAGCTATTTCTGCCTTTTCCCATTAATACCCCATTGTTTTTCCACTCGCTTTTAAGTTAAGCAACAGACAAATTACAGTGTTGAGTTGCAACAGCTCTGTTGTTCAGATGTGACAGCCCAGCACACTGTACTACCATAAAATAGTTTAATTCGTGTATAAACAGTAGCTCTTCCACCCATGCAAATGGCTGAAGGCCAGAGTTATTCTTGGAGTAAAAATAAATAACAGACTTACTTTTTTAATAACACATTTATCTTGCCTAAAAGTCGCAGGCATAAAAGCAAGTTGTTACTATTGTATTGCAGCAATGTTTCCAGCCTCATCTGAAGCAGGTAAAATGTTTATTACTTCCTGGAACAGCAGTTCTCTGGAAAGGCCATCAAGTAGAACACGGTATGTCAACAAGTATCTTCCCTAGCTAGCCTTTATTTAAATACTCAAGGAGACACGTACTCTGAACCAGAATGTGAGAAAGATAAAGACTCAACTTGTATCATACAGACACTCTATAACAATTATGAGAAAAAAAAAATTAGAGAGCTCTTAGGGCTTGAAAGGAAGGAGGAGTTGAATTTGTTAATTTATTTCTGAGACAGGAGCAGGTCTCAGAAGTAGAGGGACAAGCTGACAAATAATGAAATAAAGATCATCAGGGAGTTCAGTGGTATCTGTACAAGCCACGTGTCAGCATTGTGCAGCTTTAGCAGATCTGAGTCAACTGAGCTTTCTTATGCTGTGGCTACACCTTCCACATTTTTTTATGGAGGTAAATATCAAGAAATGAAGTTCAGCAGAACTAACAATCTGAGCTGTATTACTGCACAAGTTTATGTATGATACGAAATGAAAGGCTTAAAGTTTAGGAGTGTGCACACCCTTGCCTGCCCTGTGACGTTTCTTAGGCAGGAGGAACGCTTCCATTTTGCCTCAGTAAAAAGAAAAATCTAAATCAGCATAACCACGCTCATTCCATACACTGTTATACTAGTTATACTACCTGAACCTGGATTAATAACTTCTAGAATAATTTTGATTTCTATCCCTATCATCAAATAAATCTCAGTTCCCTCTGTTAAGTGTGCAACCCATGAGTTTTCTCATTTTTACTCTTTCAATTCTCTTCCCTTCCCACTGCAGAGGGAGAGTAAGCAAGTGGATGTATGGTGCTTAGTAGCTGGGCTTAAAACATGGCACCCTTTTAAGAAGGAGCCACTAATAGCTAGCCTGCATTTAAAACTGTCACCTACAGCAGTCTTTGGAGGCTACCATATGAGGCAACACCAAAAGTCTTCCTAAATTCAAGATGCAGGGCATCTCTGTATGTAAGACCTCTTACAAGAGAAGAAAGAGTTACATGAGATTACTTGTTCCTGGTGCTTACACATTCTTCGAATAAAGCTAGTCGCATATTTTGTCTGAAAACTCTATAATTTATGATCCTTCTTTTCTTCTTTTTAAAATAGGTGTGAACATTTGCCATTTTTCGGTTTTATTGTCCTCAGTCTTATAGGTCTCCCATGTGTTCAGAATGATAACAGCTTTTAAGATCAGTAGATATTTCCAAATCAACCAGACCTAATGAACTCCATCTTCAATTTTTAAGAAAAAGCTGATGAAATAGGAGTACTCTCTAAACTGTATTTCACTTCTCAAAACTGAAATCTTATTTCTACTTTGCTAGTATGAGTTATGATAGACCATCTTTTCAGTGAAGACGGACACAAACAAAAAATAGCATTATGCACTTCAGCTTTTACTTAATCAGTTGCTGATAGTCTTTTTGTCCCTCTGATTAGCACACTGATACTGCCCTTAGTTTTCTTCATGTTATTAATATATATATAGAGAAAAAATCGGATTTTTGTGCCTTTTCATGTAATTTTGCAATAATGTATCTTATTATGTAGTGAGATACAAGATTTCTTGCATGTCATTAGGTACTTTGGTGTCTCTTATTTTGTCCAGTATTCTGATGTCATTTTTCCATATGTATCTAGTAACACAACCTGTTTTCCTCTTTCTCTCTACATTTTTTTTTTGCATATGTTTAAAGCAAATGAGTCTGTGCGTGGTTAGAGTCCATAAGTTAGTCATGTCAGCTTCCTATCATGCTGACTTATCTTTCGCCAGCTTTGGTGTTGCTCATACTTCTACGTTTCATTATAGGATAATGCCTTTTCTTTTGTCACTCAGACTAGTACCCCTGTATCTTTTGTATGGATTCTCTGACTGTGTCGAAATTTTCCTTTCAAAACTTAATAATCCTCCTGGAAAATTTTGATTTTTTTTCCAGCATTCACCCTTAAAGAATTACTTTGCCTCATAATAGTCTCAGTATCAATCTGAATGAAATCTAAAAGAAGCTCCTCCAATCACTTGATTTCTCCAGCTTAAGTATTAATCTTCAGCAGGACAGTCTACATACTTTTTGGACACTGAAGACACTGCTTTACTCCCTTTGCAGTTACAGACTAGGAGGAAGTACCCCCTAAGCTCTGAATTATTTTGTCCATTTCAAAATGTCTCTGCCTACTATAGTGGTCCCAAGTAGATTTATTCACTTTATTATTTCAATAAAACCATTATTTGGCTGTGTCTATTTCCAGTAGCCCCACGGTTAGGACACAGGCACAAATGTCTTTGGTAACCGACCTGCTGCTCTTTGCTTTCTCTTTCCTTTTGTCCTGTTGTGAAAAACTCTGCTGTTCATTTTTGGTCCTTGCGTAGATGAGTTGTTTTGCCCTTCTTGTGCTCTTTTGTTACTGTGCTTCATTGATCAGGTTTCAAGCTGTCCTCAACAGGTTACAAAACCAGTGCGCAAAACCGCTTTTTCTCTTTTATGAAGTGCCAGGAACTGTTAAGAAATTACTTTACATTTGAAGAAGCCATTCCTCTTTCCAAGCCATGTGTTTTTTTCCAGGGTGCATCTGTCACTGCCTGAATCTTGACCAGGAACTGAGAAAGAAAGAAAAAAAAAAAAAAAAGAAGGTGAGAACTTTATGCAAATCCCTGATGGTCTTTCTGGCTGGTTAATTTATTTGCTCGTGCATGTCTAAGTGTGACCCAGATTGTCTTTTGCCTATGTAATTCCTTCTTCAGCTCTCCCAAAAGCATCCTGAGTAATTCTACTGATGAGCCAACTTCTAAAATCCAACTTAATTTCAGATAAGAATGAAATAATTCAGGGAGAAGGAAAAAAAGTAAAAGTCCTTTTAATGCTAAGATATTTATTTTTGCTGTTTTATCTGCTGTTACTTTTATTTTTACTGTGGTTGTAAAATAAAAATACAAAAGATCAAGGTATAAAGGACATATTTTGATTTTAATTTTTTTTCTGTTTTTTAAACATTGCTAGTTTTTGTTTTTGTTTTGCTCTGCAAGTAGATATGACTCCTGCAAAATGTTCTGTTTTCAATAGAAGAGGATTTTTGTAGCTAACATTCTGACAGAATTTTTTTTAACTACACATATTTCTCCTACACCTGCTACTGAAATAAAATAATAGCTGTGGGGAGTATTGCTTAATTGTGTCCCTATTATTTTCTTGTTTTCACTTTTTTTTCTAATTCCAGATCAGTATCATGTTAACTTGAATGCTCCTGAAAAGAGCTTGAAAATGAAAAATATATAATTGTTCCATCAAATAATTTTCTTTTCTCCACTTGAGTAATTGCACAGCCTCTAAAGCACTGATATGACCAGATCTTTCTAGTTCTACGGTCATTACAAAGGGAATTTAACCATAATCCCTGTCAACTTCAGACTACCACCAAGTAGAAATGTGGTCATGGGTAAAACATGCCTTGGAACAAATCAGATATGACAAGCAGGGAGGATAAGTAGATTACAGTTTTGAAATTGTAAGAATGGTTATACTGTAACCCATGCTTGTTACAGACTTTGCCAGGACAATAGATGAGTCAAGTGTCATTTCCTGTTCTCTTCACTGTCGTTGTCCAGTATAGGAAGCATCAAAAATAAAATTTCTAAGAGTATCATGTCAAGAAAAACAATATAATGATAGGAACTAACTTGGCCTTTTCATTTCCCTGCAGTTTGATTGGCTGGTCATTATACTTCAGCCTAATATTTCAATGAAGCTGTAAACAGGTAAACTACAGTGCCAGCTAACCATGATATTGAACAGGGCAATGCATCATGACACACTTGCATCCTATTGATCAATTTTTCTCTTGCAGTATAAATGCTGGAACAGAACTGTGAAAAACAAATATTTTTCCTATTTTTGTCCTTAACTGGATAGTACGTAAAATTGTATTTTAACTTTCCTTCAGGTTTAGAACAGCGGATCTGTTATTTTTTTTCACCAAGGAAACTGAACCAGTGCAGCAAAAACAAGCATTACTTTTATTGCCCTCTGTGATTAGAAAATAAACGCACTAGCATTTAATATTTCTATCTTCATATAGCACATATAAGTTTTACATATAAATAATGCATTTATTCCTGCGCTACTCAAAACCAGATGATTCTTCTTTAATCCATGCTACATTATACTGTGATTTAATATACTTTTGTTAGCTAATATGATTTTCCATTACTTTATCACTCCCAGAGGTCTGATAGGGACTCTCCAAAAGTCAATGAAAACAGATAGTCCTTAACCTTGAATTTCCATCATTTTAAGCATGCACATAACTTCAGTCATATGGCTGGCAGTTATTGTTGCCAAAGAATGTTAAAGGCAGATTCATGGATTGCATTTCATATGTAACAGAATGCAAGGCACAATGAAAAGGTACAATGATGTGCTTTATTCAGAGATATAGGACTGTTATTCTTCAGTCATTAATGTATATTTTTATATACTTCATTCCTTGGAAGTACAAATCTTACCCAGGTGGGATGACAGCACATGATGAATATTTTTCCCTTGATTGGCCAGGCCATACAACTGAATATTTATATTTTATTCATATTGGAGAAGAGCAAACAATACTTGATGCCACATAAAGTCTTCTGGGAAAAAGTTACCACTTTTTTTGATAAGTTTGCTTTGGAGAGTGAGTTTGTACTGTTTCACTGCTCTGTGTCATAAGAAAACACTGGGCTTTTGTCCCTACCAGCTAAAGATTCTGAAACTCATGAGACAGCGACAGAAATCTCTTCCATATTAGACTGTGAACATTCCCCAAACTTAATCAAATCCAATTTCAAGCAAAACTTTTCCAAGTTGAAAGAACACATTAATTTTTCTTGCTCCCATGTATGTGACATAACAGGATGTGTTACTCTTAAACATACTTGGTTAAAAACACCTAAATAACCACATATTTCTTAAAAGACAGGGTCTTACTTTTTATCTGTTAAAAATAATTGACTGAAACAGAAACAGGAGCAAGTAGAGCTACGACTGGTTGGAAAGTAGCAGTCACTTTCCATTGAGAATTTAGTGTTCAAAATCCATTTCCTGTGATACACTTTAATTAGTTGACTGTTACTGCAGAAAGCAGTGCCTGCAGTTTCTGCATATCTTGAAATTCAATTTAATATGCTGCAAAATTGTAGCATTCCTATATAAAAATTAATTGTATGTTATATCCAGCATCTTAGGTAACATGAAGGACAAAACCAGCCAATTTCAAATATTTATAATGGTACAGTTTGTGGCATTGATTGCAGAAGGAACTACCTCAAGGCAAAAAATGGTTACTAGGGTAGAGAAGCTTTACAGTTATTTTAAGCTCTGAACATTGAAAAGGTACACAGATGAAAGTTGGCATGGTTCTAGGATATGAAAACAATGATTTTTAATAAAAATTAAGGGTTTGGAATTGAAAATAAATGTTTGAGCAGCATGATTAAATTCACTCTCTCTATATATTTTTTAAAAATATGCTACTTCTTTGACATTCATTTATCTGATTTTTGGAATGTTTTTGTCCCTCTGGTGTCCAGCAACATTTTCTATTTTCAACGAGTAGTACTGCAAAATAAAGAAAGCATCCTGGACTCTGAAAGCAGGAAATGAGAAGCAGAGTTTGGAAAAAGTACTGGGTGAATCAATTATTACAAGCTGGAAGAAAGATTAGCCCAGACTCTGTATTAAAATTCTGTCTTTAGTTGTTAAAAACTTGTCCACGCCAAACTGAAAAGAACTGACATGAAATTTTGAGTGCAGCTCAATTTTTATCTTTTTTCTGGACAACCTCAGCAAGAAATATAAAATTTTATTTATGTAAGCAAGTAATATATTTGACTCATATTAAAAATCATGGTGGCCCTTCTCTCAATCAGTCTAGTCCTTTGGAGGGTGGATGTGGAACTTGGCAGTGTGTTGGCCTTAGAGGAAGGAGTTACACTTTTAGTCATCTTTGGAAAGAGGAGCACATATTTGGGCAACTGGATAAGTTATTTAAAAACAGCTATTCACATTTTTTTCATCATATTTTGTAGCTAAATTCGTCAATTTCACTCTTAATAACTATGCTTTCTTTTGCTTTCTTACAGTCACTGAAGTCTTGTTCACAACAGAACTGGACAACTGAACATGCTGTAATGCAAATCCAAATGAGACTTTCTTCTAATGGCTGTTTCACAAAACCCAGTTTAACTGGCCTTCAGGACTACACATGAAAGTTCCCCTTTCCCTCTCTAATACAGAATACCTGGTTTTGGAAACGCATCTGGCAAGACTGAGACAGAATGAGAGGTACACCAATTGTGATGATTAGCTTCATGACAGATTAACAAGGAAAGAAAAAGACTGGGGGTAGGTCCAGTGGTCCCAAACCAAGATGGTCCAACCTGGGACTAAAGGCAAGGGAAAATGTAAGGGAGGAAAGGCTTGTGGCCATAGGAGTGTTTGAGCTTCCAGAACCAGGAGCTTTGAGGCAAAAAGCTGAAACCAGTTTCTGAGGGAAGAGGTTTGGCAGGACACACATAGGCGTTGAAAGGCTGGGTTAAGACCAAGTACCTAGCGCTTGTCTGACTTGTTGACTTGTTGCTGGGACTGTGGATGGATAGGCAGACAAACTGGGATGATGTTAGGTGGGTAGATACTAAATGGATTCTGACAGGAAGAATTTCAGGTCCCTACAGGAAATGAAAGAAAGGTAGAATAAAGAGCAAGCTGTAAGAAGTTTGTTTGGAAGAACAAGGAGATTAAGGAAACAGAGCAGGTATAGAAGAGGCTTAACAAGGATACAGGAATGAAAAGAGGAAAAAAAAAAGAGCCTATAGAGGAAGAGAAGACAGGGCCTTTTGCAGCAGATAAGATGGGTATGGCTGCCATGAAGATCTAACCTGAAGAACAGAAACTGAAAGAGAGAAGATAAAGGCAGCAGGATGGGGAGAAGCAAATTTATAAGGGACAAGATAACTGGAACAAAGGAATACGAAAGAAGCATGTGTTTATGATAGCACATTATATCAGACGCAGGAATTGAAGTGGACATTTGTGAATTTCATTATGATTCTATCATCAGCAAATACAGAAAATACACTGGCAGAGTCACAACTGGCTGCTGTCATCTGCTGCTTATCACTGCAAAGCTACGTTCCAGTGTGATGGATCGAGGGGCATTGATAATCAGTGCAGGTGGCCATATATTAAAAAAGGTGTACACATTACCACATCACTGACCTTACATTTAAGGCCACTATAATAATCAGCATGAAAGGAAAAATCCCACAGAAACCACAGTTTTGAATAAGATGCAATAAGTAGGGTAAACATTAATTAAGTAAAATAATGAATGTTCATTTCAGGAGCATTCTGTGCACTTACTAGGCAGAGAATCCAATTGAAATAGTAGCAGGAAATGAAATACTGTGTGAGAACATGCATGTTGTAGAGATAGATTAAGCTTCTTAAAACTATCTCTTATTCCAGCACTGACTAAGTTTAAATAGTTTTCTGCCTTAATGAAGTAATTTTAATGTAGCTCTCTGAGGAAAATATTTTTAAAACAGCCTTTTCTGCATGTTCTTGATTTTTCAGTTCCTCATCTCCAGCTGTTACTGGGAAGCATCAGTAAGACAGTCATATTTTTCGGAGGCTCAGGGCACTCTCAACTCCAAGCAAAGTCAATGGAAAATGCAGTTGCTTTAGTCCCCTGAAAACATGTTCTATTAGTGCCTGAGTTCTATTAGTGCTTTACCCTGTGCAAAATGCTAAAAACCCGCACCCCTGCTGAGGTTAGTGGGAGTTATGAGCACTCAGCATCTGCTGGATGCATGAAGTTCTGATTAGAGCAAGCCAAAAAAGAAAATGTTGAATGTGATGAATTTTGACTGACAACAGTTTTCCTGGGAGAAAAAAAAAAATTTCCTTTTTTGCTGCTTGTGAAAGCACTTAAATAATCGTGGCATATACCAGCCCTGTTTCTGATATAGAGAAGCATCTGGAAGAAACCAGAAAAATCAGATATTCTAGGCAGTTCTCATCTTGGTGATATCAAGCACTGTAACATGGTCACAGATCCAACATAGACTTTTCTCCCACTGAGAGGATGCAGCAGCATAGTGCTGCATCCCTTTTTCAGCTGAATCGTGCATAGTCATCTCCCCTTGCCGTATTCAAAAAAGGAAATGAAAAAGTAATTATGAATAGTACATAGAATAATATTAGTCATAACTATCTTCCAAGGCTTTAAAATATCTACAGGGTGCAAAGAATAACCCTGAAACACAGGCAGCTCAGAAAAACAGAATAAAATCTAAAATTTTATTTTGTGACTTTGATCACTTGACCCTGGTTTATAGCTAAGCTGCAGAGATGCTCAGATTAAAGAGCAGTGAAGGGCACAAATGCCTAGTTAAGCAGAGGAAGAGAGGAGCTCTTACCAGTTTAAAAGGTTGCACTGATTTTCACAAACTTTTATACATTGATATCCCCAGCACATGTATATGTAAGATTCATTCCCTTTTCCTCATTGCCACTAGATCATGCAGATAACTGTCATTTATATATTCTCTTTTATTTCCCAAATACAAGACAACACAACTATAAGCAGCAGTGTTTGGAACAATTACTATAAAACCTAGAATTATTTGGTTTGGTTTGGTTTTGGGTTTGGTTGGGTTTTTCTTATAGTAGCCGTACACACCAAAAAAATGCAGGCACATCCCTTACAGCATGCCATAGTGAATATTAAAGTATATATCGCCCTCTGGAGGCTTCAGTAAATAAAACAAAAAAGCCCCTAATTCTCTGAAAAGAGAGACCTACAGGGCAAATTAGTTGAGTACAATATATGAAATACTGCATTCATCAGTTCATCCAAAAAGAGACTGAGAAAAGTAAATTAATGTTTTCATTGTCTTCAATCAGAATGAAAAAGTGGCTATAAGTAATTTTTGTGGATAGGCTAGTAATTTTTGTTCCTATTTACAAGGTGGGTATATGATGGATTTCTCCTCTCTGCTTAGAGCAAGGAGGTGATTATCATTGAATTATGTTATTCCATAGAGACATGTCAAGATTTTGTTCTGTTAACATTTGCATACACTTTTTTAAAGCAGCAGAAATACCATGCTTAGTACTTGCAAAAAAAATTCTATCAGAAGCTGCATAAAAATGAGATCAAGAAGCATCTGCTGCTGTGAGTGGGAAGAAAAAAAAAATCAGACACCTTGTAGCTTAATACTGTACATGAAAAGGTAAAATATAAATAAATAGGCAGGCAGGAAGCAACACATTCCCATTGTTTCACAGCTTGTCAGCAGCTGACTTTTTTGACAGTATCAACACACTTCTGTCTAAAACTAATAAAGATTAAAAAAAAAAAATCACTCAATATTACTATCCAAAATGCTGGCACCATTACATTTCAAACTTTGTTCCTTCCACATCATGACCCCAAAGGAAATAACTGACTTTTGTTTCAGAACCTGAAAGAGTACAGCATTGTGTTGCCTTTGTCCATAGTATCTATATTGTCTGCCTTGCAACAGAATTTGATCACAATCTTTAAAATATGGCTTTCAATTCTCCCAGCTGAACAATGAAGTATTACATTACCCTCAGATCACAGCTACCTAAGAAAATATTTCAGGTCAGGCTTTTCAAAGGCACCCAGGAGTGTCAATACAGTGTGTTTAAAAAGCATGTATCTCAGCTGTTGAACTTCCCCAGATTACCCTTCCTCCCTTAAGCATAACCTGGTATGTGCAACTATAGTAAACTTTTCCTTCCTATGCCATCACAGAGGCTTTATGCTTCAGTGTTGCGAAATATGCTATCTTATTATACTTCCTTGACTTTCCCCTCAATATCTTAATGGGTCACTCTTATATTTCCTCAATCTGACTAATTTACTCTGAGCTGGCACAGATTCAGACCACAACTAACAAAAATAAAATATCTGCAAAAATGAGTTGTCTAAATTTTATTCCAATTTTCTCCAAAAACCTATCAGTTAAGCTTCTCTTTCATCCTGTGGTAATACAAAGGAAAGATATGCCTGTAAGAAATAATAAACTTTTTCTGATTACTTCCAAAACTAAGCCAATGTAAATGCCACATTTCTAACAACTGCCCTAATTTCAGGCAAGAATGCAGAGAAAAACATACAACTTCTGCTACATTTCCTCCTACTTACGGTTCGGTTTTCCAGCACAAGAGTGGCCAGTCATTAATGACAGGATATTTGAATAATCACAAAATTCAAAATATATCTCGATAGTTCAGAATGTTATTATTTCAATATTTTTATTATTTCAAAAAATGTAAACTGAGGTGGAATTAAAAAAAAGAAATTCTATATAATTTCTTCTGCTTAAATAAAGCTAATCTATTTTTCTTCTCTCCTTTATTTCTTTTCATCTTCCATGGATTTCTTGTTGCTCTGGTTTTTGTTCTATATCTTTTGTAAGCATACTTGAAAAATATAGTTCCATATGTCATTGTACATTCTTAGACTAGAATAACTTGAGACTCAAAATATATGCCGGTGTTTTGGCACCCAAATTCCATGTACCAGCTCTGGACTACACATCACATCAGATCATGACTACAATGAAATCAAAAGAAATGTGCAGAAAGTTTCATACTAAATATTCGATCATTCCATGACAGCAAATCTGGAGGTGCAAATCTTATGGGCAGAGAGAGGCATAGTTGCAAGTCTTTATTAAATATGTTTTCAGAAATACCAAAACCAAAGAAAAAGCTGTTCTCCAAATCTATCATGCTGTTGTGCCCTTCCCTCCTCCCAAACATTTTTTTAAAAGTAGCCATTAGTTATATAAAAATTTTGGAGCCGAGTACAGTGATGTTTACTGTCATTTTAATAGTGGATCTCTTCCTCAAGGATTTCAAGTTCTATTTGGTCCGTATTTTGGTACCTGAGTAGATACATGTCATTTAATCCTTGCAGACTCCTTGCCAGCATTTTTATTGATATGGATGCTTGCTTATGGAGCCATTCAGCATCCTCTGCCAAGCTACTTTTGAAAGCCAAAATCTAAAAAAGCAAATTCAGCTAAGTGAAAAATAGCCTTGTTGTGCAAACAGGAGCTGCATATTTTTGCAACAAACAATAAAGGCTCAAGGTATTATTCACATTGATGCATACACTTTATTTTTTTTTTTGCTGATGCATTTCAAGGTACTGATGTAAAAGGCTGCTGGGATATCCATATGCACTTCATGCACTTTGATTTAATGAAAAGACTGGATCTTATCTTACAGGATGACACTATAAACTCTGAGCCCAAAAGTCTTAAGCAATCCTGATCGAAAGCAAGAATTAACTTCATTCAAAACTATCAAAATGAATAAACATAAATTTATTTAAGTGTCTGTATTGGGTTTCAAGTTACTAACTGAGGTCATGGTCAGGAGAAAACAATGGATTCTAGGGCATTAAGACATTATGTGAATGCACAAAAGCTCTTTGATGTATATGGCAAATAATCAAATATCCCTGCCAAATATATTTCCACTTGTTCGAGACACTTATGAAGGGAAACTTCTGGGACAAGTGATCATCCTCCTATAGCATGTAACCACCTTTTGATACAAACAGTCTAGCTGGCTCAAAATAATGATATTTGTTTCTTTGTGATTCCAGACTGGCCAGGAAGCAGTAGCTGCATTAGCATGAAATTGGATTTTGAAGTTGGAAGAGAGATGGAAAAAGGAGATTGCTCTCTTTTCCATTCAGCCACTGAGTCTAAAACATTGGCTGTTTTTACACCTCTGCCATACTGAATACAGCCTCTGTCTGACCAGATGTCAAGCACTCTGACACATATTTCTGCAGCAGCAGCTGAGGCTGGTACTCTTCCGCTTGACTTAGAACAATGCCAAAAGAATTAAATGAAAATGCATCAAATAAGAACACTTAAACAGAGACCAGCCACATTTTGAGCTTAAAAATTCCCCTCAGTCTAGTTAGTTTTACAAAGATGTAACAAAAAGAAGTCTTTTCATGGGCAAAGAACAAAGAAAGAATAAGAACTGGGAATTTCATTATGCTTCCTCCTGGTAGAAAGGAGATCCTTTCTCCATCAACAATCTTGGGTAACTCCTAATAAACAGCCAGTTACCAATCACAGGCAAGCATTTGGTCAAGAATTTTTGAGCATACAGCCTTTAAAGTCTTTGCTTGTGAAATGTGCACAACCAACACAATTTTTTGTTTGGAGATTATAAAATGTATGTTTCAGCTCATCTCAGAAAAGTCCAGTATCAGCAGTATAAGCAACTCGAGAAAATTGCATCATTGTTTGATTCAAAGTTTTGAAAAAATTATAATGACTTTACAAAGACTATAATTTGTTTTACTGCAGTTCTCAAAGCTAACAAAGGGGAGAAAATCAAATGGCTGTGTATGCATTGGCATTATGAATGTATCACGGCTTTATGCTCCAGAAACTACTTTGAAGGAAAGATGCAGAGAGAAGTGGAAGGGAATAATTATACCAAGAATTCTCTTATTGGCAGAAATATTCAGAAATACCTTCTAAGTAATTGTTGTTAGAATCTCAGCCAGCCATTAGAAATAATTCTGACTACTCCGTAGCCATAAGATAAGTGACAGTAGATTAGCAATTACAAAAATATGGTGCAGAATAATTTGTCTTTGCTTTGCCTGTATAAATAACAGACATGCTTCTGATTTACTGCACTGTTATCTCTTTCTGTGGTTTCCAGTTGTTTTAAGTGAAGCTGCAACTGTCCAAGCTCCTTTTCTGACATGAGAAAGGATTTCAAAGCAGATCCTTTTAGAAAAAAAATCTTTGGTGTTATTGCTTAAATGGGAATAGGATGTTACTTAAAAACCCAAATATTGAGTCTATAACATCAAAATAAATTACCAAATAATTTAATTTCTGCTCCGACATTTCAGATATCAGTGCACAACACTCTTTCTCTACTGTCTGGTATTGTTTTAAACTCTAATTCTGCACCAACTTTCATGAAACCATCTTCAGTACCCTGAGCTTTCAGAGATAATTCAGGGTACAAAGATGTTAGAAGCTCAGTGTGCCTGTACTTGTGAAAGTGCTGTCCAAATTGGTTATTATTATTCCACTACATGTAAAAATTTTTTTCTTCATCAGCTGTGATATGTATTGTAAGTTTGATATATTTGTAATAATATATACATAGTAAGCCACCTGATACTCTTTTCTTTCACAGCTCTATAGGAAAAAGGATGGTGTTTCTGAACACACAAAGTGATAGAAGGGTGTTGACAGCAGACTCACAGGAGACTTGAGCTTCTACTAATTTGGATAGTTCCAAATTTAACAATCAATCAGAATGCCTTTTAACATTTCAAAGAAAATTAAAAGTATAAAAATATAGCCACACATTAGGAATAAATATAATTTGAGAATGGTATGTTCTTTATATGTTCTTTATTGCGTTACTTTTATAGCCAGATATAAACAGTAACATGCAGGAATGTTGCATTCGCCTCTGTGCAAGCTGCTCAAGAGTGAACAACTCCCTTAAACTTTACATTTGTCATCACACTCTGGGAAGATGCAACAATGTCTGCCAGGTCACTTTCAGTTCAAGTCTGAAAAGCAAAGGCCCTATCTAAAAGCAGTCACCAAAGAGGAAACAGATGGAAGACTAGAAGTAAAATTTCTGATTGGGAACAGTAAGATAAAAATTAATAAAGATTCTTTCCTACATAGAATGAGAATCAAATAATAAATTCATAGAGGATTAATGCAACAAAGTCTGACAGCTCTGCAAGGAGAAATATAAGCTCTCCTCCATTCAAAACATGTCTGCACTAGATTGCTTCAACTGCAAGAAGAACCTTCAGTGAACTAAGCAACGCGGTCATGGTGCTGAGATGATGAAAGGTGTTAACTGTACAACCCTGACTTAACAAAGTATTTCTATACCTGCTGTGCATTGAACAAATAAATAATCTCATGGACTCTACTGATCTATTAACACTTTATTGGAGCAGATATAAGGAATTCAAAACTTGAATTTTTTTTTTTAATAAAGTATACCACATTTCAACATCAGACAAGAGACAGTGCAACGCACAGCTGCTATGACCTTGGAGGCTAAGGAACCCAAGCTAGAAATGACCAATCTAAATGCAGACATATCCAGATATATTTTTGAACTTTAGAATACATCCATCAAATATAATGCTGAATTTTGATATGTTCTTTATGTTTCATTAAATTGAAGGATAGTATGTTTTTTGAAGGTAAGAACATGTTTTGTTGCATACAAGGTTTCTACAGTAAAAATCGCTTTACACAAAAAGAGTTCTAAAGTTTGCTTGAAAGCCTGAACTTTTCCAGCCTTCTTATGCTTGCTTGACTGACAGAATGATATTATTCTGAAGGTTGCACAATGACTCTTTGATCTTAAAGCTTGTAAAGGCCGCTTCACATGTGTGTGTTCTAATATTCACAGATAATCTGACTTGAACTTCAAGGCTATAAGACCTTGGATCAGTGATTTGCAATTCAAGTGCCTCAGAAACAAAAAATCAGCTTAGACTTCTTAAGTGTTGTTGTAAAGCTATTACAGGCAAGATTTTTTTAAATAGCTTCAAAAGCTCCCTCCAGAAACTTTGCCTATAGGAACATGTATAGAATGTCACCAGTATCACTGTGGGCTCCCCCTCCCACTCCATAAGAAAACCACTCAAGATTTTAAGTGAGATTTAATCAAAATATATTTAAAAAAAAAAAAACACACTCAAGCAAGTAACCTAAGAAAATAGAACACAAGAGTTTACTTTTCAGCATCATGTTTTAGCTTTGCCCCTTCATTGCTATATATTGTTTTTACTGCAATACAACTTGGGAACCCTCAGGCAAGAATTGTCATTATGCAGTGTGCTGTGCAGAAAAATAAAAGGGAAAATCATGTTAAAAACTTAAACTGAAAAGACAAGATACTAATACTAAATTCTGAATGTAATGCAAATGGTAAAGAACAAATCATAAAGAGACAGCCTCAAAGGACCTGGTATTTGTGTAAATCTGTCTAGCTCTGAATTCCAGCCTGATTGACAAGAGGTCCTCCAAGGCTTGACCAGTCCAGCCTGGCACCGTAAATGTCCTCAGTGGAAAGTGACTGCAATGTAGAGACAAGGCTGCACCATGTCACAGAACAGTGCATTGCTCTGAAGAAAACAGGAATGGCTGCGTCTGCAGTTAGTGCTTTGACCAAATCAAGTTATGCCAAATTTCACTTGGACTGAAGTATTATTCTTTTTCTTCTTTGCATTTCCATCTCTCTGCTCTGTCTCCTTTCGCCTTCTTCACATATTCTATTGTTATCCTTTCTCAGTTGGTGCATGAAATAATGATGGCACTACATCAGTTTGCATTTAATCACTGACCCATCTTTATTTTAAAATTCAGAGTTTGCATCAGCAGTTTTCTTAATTTCTGTCACAAACATGAGGTCAAATATACAGATTTCTTGCCATTCAAATTTGTGTTTCCTAAAGAAAAAAAACATACATCGTTGAACGTTATACTTGAAAGTACATAATGGAATGCAGAAAATAGTACCAGGTATATACACAAAAGAAATGACAAAATATGGCTTTTAAGAATTGTATAAACTTCAACGTCTTTATTAAATCTCACAGTAACAGTTCTGAATGTATGTAACATTTTCCAAAGGATATTGTTAAGCAAATCAAAAGAATTTTTTAGGTTTTGTGGTTAGCTGTTTAAAGAAATAACAGGATCATGTGTAACAGAAGTCATTAACAATTTAAGACACTTCTGTGATATCACATAGTAACCAACTATTACAGACTCCAGTGTCACCAAGCCTGGGAGAATGAATGTTAGGAAGGGAGATATAATAATAATTTAGTAGCTAAATCCTTCCTGTATTTCAATAATAGAGAATTCATCAGAAATGAAAGCCTCCATAAAATGCAGGATGTAACAAAAAACAATGCAATCAGCAATAAAATAGAATTAGGGTTTGGATTACAATCAGATTGTAAGGAGACTTTACGGTAAAAGTTGATTATATTGCTTCCTGTTGCACAAAGTCAATCAATAAGGAAGCTGCTTTAAGTTTCTACAGGTACAAACCACGTATCTTTATCTAGCTTTCTTGGGTAGCTATATGTAGCCTTAATTCTTTTTGAGGAACAAGGACATCTTGTGATCTGCATTTTTCCAAGCAAAAAATCATCCTGGGCCTCAAGCCCACCCTAGCACATTAATCCAGATTTTCAGCCCTAAAACTTGTCTTTGTGCCCCACACCTTGCTGCTGCACTAGAGCTGGTAGCCAATGAATCTGCCAGAGATCTAGGAAGGCTAGTCCTCAGCAAAGGCTATGAGGCTCAGTACATCACCATGGAGCTTAAAAGATCCATTTGATGAAATTTCCATTTCATCAATGGAAATGCATCCACATTTGAAGTAATGAAAGAACTATGCTTTTTCTATAAATTTTCTCTAAGGAGACCGCCCGCAACAAAGACTCTTAGCATAAAGCAATTTTTACAGAGGAATATGGTAGAAATCTATTAAATATAAAATCCCATGATTTTAAGTGAAAATTTTGCAAGTGCATGAAAATATGTAGGACTAGACCTTAATTTGCATTCTCTAACTTAAAGATACTATACTGTTACATCATTGTAGTTTTACAGTTTTCATGTAATCTCATAAATGTTTGGTTCACCTGTTATTTTTCCTTTTTTATTTTTCTCCTTTTTAAATACTTTCATGAATTTTATTACTTCACCATTTATCAATTCCAAGTGATAGTTGCTTTTGGTTTTGTACTGTATTTTCTCCTCTTTTAGTTTCCTCCAGCTGTTTGGTTTGTTATTTATAATTGCAGCTTCTTTAGGGTCTGGACTAGAGGCCAGACCCAAACATGATAAATCTTCACTTTTAACTTAACATACTATGGAAACACATAACATAAATAAATAAATAAATAAAAGTGACATTACAATTAATAACTGGAAGTCTACATAAGTCTATGGTATCGGTAGGAATGCCATGTGCAATAGGATACAGAATTGCACCATAAATTCAGAATGTAAACCTTTACTTTAAATTTCATCTCATTCCATTAAGAAATTCATGCACTCAAGTAAATTTTTTTTACTCTTTATGTCACAATAGGAAACAAACATTTTTCCTTTTTAATAGGCAGTTTGCTAATGGGCATGCCAGCTGTTCTCCAAGCCTCTGTCCTGCAAGGCATCTTAAAAAGACTTCACATCTTTTTCTCTGCAAACAAACTTGAAAGCTTTATATGCAACTATTTTGTGCAGCAGAGATAAAATTAAAGATCAAATGTAATCAAGTGGTTTATACCTATGGAGACTATATAATGTTTCTTCATACTAATTTTTTTATTTTAAAAGCTTAATTTGTCTGTATGACAAAAAGCTATCCATAAAAAGGAAATTCAACTATTATGCCATAAAATTATTTCTTAAAGAAAATAACAAAATAATAATTATGTCCCTCAATATCTATATCGTTCATATGCATTCTTATATGTATTTCATACCACAGAACTTTATAATCCATGAGTGAGAGCTGTTCTTTGTAGTTAAAGAGTGGTTACATTAGACACATGCTAATTAATTATATAATTTCTATTCTATTTGCTGAGCAAACCAGTGTATATATTGAGTGCCAATACTTATGGGTTAGTTTCTCTATATACTATTTAATGTAAGAAACTTTCCTCAGAAGACCTTTATTTACTTGGGTAACTATGTTCTGATGCTGATGTTTGGAAACATAAATGTGATCTGCTATTAGTGATTTTCCATGAATCTTTTATGACATTTAGCTTGCAAATCACTTAATTCAAACTTGTCGAAAACAAATTTTAGATACCTCTTTAGTAAATTCAGGCAACTGACAGCTTCTCTCCTACTACTCATAGCACAATATTTTACGAAACAGACAATGCAATCAGTGAATAGCAAGCACAGCTATTCTGATTTCTCTGGTACAGTATTTTTTGTCATTCATTTTCATCCCTCTTTATTTTTTATTCTGCAGGTAAGGCGCAAAAAAAATTAAACAGACCTAAGGATTTGAATTTTGCATGCAAGAAAAATTGAAATAAGGGAGTAAAGAATGAAATGGCAAATGGATCAAAGTGCTTATTCATTTAGCATAGTTGGTGTTAGCTCATTTATAATATATTTCCTCATTAAAGTGTTTTCTTCTTTCTCTGTTAAATGATAGCCTTTCATAAAAGATAGTGCTGTGAAATAATGTCATTGTAAAGTTTAATATACTACGATTCTTTCTAGCTGAGTATGAACTCTGATAAAATTATTTTTTTGTATTGAAAGCTTAATGTGATAATCAGCTAATAATTAACACAGAAGAGAAGACTTACAAGACATGAAGGACATGCATTATTAGGGGAAGTTATATAGCTTACATGCGTTTATAATATGCGAAGGTCATATTGCCCCGAAGAGATGTACCTGAAATGTATAACAGATGCCCACAACTGTTTTATCACAGGTATTTAAAATGTGATTTTCTAAACTGACAATCCCATTTTTGCAACTAACATAATTTAATATATGTTTCATTTTTATCTTTGGAGATAATCTCTATTAGGTGTCAGCCTGCTGAACAGCCAGGCAAGAAGGACTTGGGGGTGTTGGCTGATGAGAAACTGAACATGAGCCAGCTTCAATGTGTGCTCGCAGTCCAGAAACCAACTGTGTGCTGGGCTGCATCAGATGGAGTGTGACCAACAGGTCGAAGGAGATGATCCTGCCTCTCTGCTCTGCTCTTGTGAGACCCCACTTCAAGTACTGTGTGCAGTTCTGGTGTCCTCAACATAAAAAGGACATGGAACTGTTGGAGCAAGTCCAGAGGAGGTCCGTGAGGATGAATAAGAGGCTGGAGCACCTCCCATATGAAGACAGGCTGAGAAAGTTGGGTCTGTTCAGCCTAGAGAAGAGAAAGCTGAGTGGAGACCTCATAGCAATCTTCCTGTATCTGAAGGGGGCCTATAAGGATGCCGGAGAGGCACTCTTCATTAGGACTGTAGTGATAGGAAAAGGGGTAAAGAGCTCAAATTAAAACACGGTTAGTTTAGGTTAGATACAAGGAAGAAGTTCTTTACTGTGAGGGTGGTGAGGCACTGCAACAGGATGCCCAGAGAAGTGGCAAATGCTCAATTCCTGGCATTGTTCAAGGCCAGGTTGGAAAGGGCCTTGAGCAACTTGGTCTAGCATGAGGTATCGCTGCCCATGGCAGGGTGGCTGGAACTAGATGATCTTAAGGTCCTTTCTGACCCTACCATGCTGTGATTTTATGATTCAATGATTCTATGATTCTATTAGGTGGGCAAAATTATTATAGTTGCGAATACCTCACAGTGTTAACATTTTTTAATATATGAAGTATCACTATCCCTATTTTATAAAACTAAGACTAAGAGAATAAGAGCCAGATCTACAGCCTTTCTAAGGCACCTAAAAATTCTGGGGTTTTATTCACTCATATATGTCTACACAGCCCCAGCTATCTCATGAGCAGATAAACTCTGTAGTATACTTTTGGGTTCTCCAGGTATTTAAGTTTCCTCTGTAACCACTATCTAGTTCATCTCAACGGGTTTTAGTATCTAGTTCCCATAGCCAGAAACTGTAAACTAGGCTTTGCTTTCGGATCAGTTACTACAAACAACACAGTCCCCAAGGCTAGACAAGTTACTGGTCATTAGCCAAAACATATGAGTTATCATTTTCCAGATCACTGCAATAGCAACAGAAAACAACTTAGTTTAAGACATTTCATTGTGTGAAGGACATGTATACAGACACTCAGACAAAGCTAACAACTCAGCAGCTAGATGCCAGGTCTTTCTCAGTCTCCTTCAATTTTTTCCAATATGAGATTTAAAGAACTTCAACAAGAAAGCATAATCAATCTGTTCTAAATTGAGACCACTAGAATTCAAACCTCTTTGAACATGACAAATGACTACCAATAACTGTTTATCTCTAATCATTAAATTCTTCTAAAATACCTGGAAATGAAATGAGACGTAGATAGGACTGCCATTCTAGTCCTATTTTGTGAAAAGTGTGTTATATTTCAGCTTCCATTTTGAGTGTTTACTTGATGACATCTTTCAGAACAAATTGCAACCAGCATATTGAACTGTACCTTTATTTCTAAGTGCCTAGCTTTTAATAAAGGAAAAATTACTTTGAATGTCTCCTGCTTAAGTGAAAACCTAAAGAATGCTTGTGTTTCCACACTCTTTTCTGCCCCAGCTTGTGAAATATCAGTAGATTAGCTACAAGAGGAACAAAACCAGAGAAAAATCTCATCTCACACACAGCCTGGATCTAAGATTCAAAGAAGAGGTATATTTTGTTGCTACAAGACAGAGTACACAGATGTTTACTGTTTCCTCACTGTGCTAAAAGGGAAATTGTAGAAGTGGGCATGCCTGCCTGCAACTCATTTGTTTCCAAAAAGAAGTTTCTGTATTGTTTATATGAACTGACACATTTCCAAAGACAGATATGTGACAGACTCCTAATGAGAGCACAGTTCTGCAAAAAGTACGCATAGCATTCTGAGCATGCTTAGTGCAGGGACCCAGATGTAGGAGACTGGCTGGAGTCAAGACACTAACTCAATATAAGTGATGGAGCTTGCTCTTTTATTGCGCAGTTATAATTCATATTTATACCCCCTCAGGCTGATCACATGCATCACCTTACACAGTGATTGGTCACCGGGATTGTGCATGCGCTGACATCCGGCTTCATTTGTTAACTCTTTCCATGCTGTTGCCTACATTTCTTCCTTTTTTTTTCAAAAAGAAAAAATGAACTTAACTTTCTAGTACTAGTTACACACAATGCAGAAAACAAGGTACAATAAAAATGGTACATAGTATGATCAACACCACACAGTAAAACTAATGCATAGTATAACTTACAACAGTGTGAACAGTGCATT
>WYDI02039737.1:0-38109 GCA_009867235.2 Psittacus erithacus
CTTCTCTTCTCCATCTGAACCCCCCAGGTCCCTCAGCTGTTCCCCATCACACTGTGCTCCAGGCCCTGCACCAGCTCAATTGCCCTTCTCTGGCCCCACTCCAGCGCCTCAATGTCTCTCTTGTAGTGAGGGGCCAGAACTGAACACAGGATTTGAGATGCAGCCTCACCAGTGCTCAGTGCAGGAGGACAATCACTGCCCTGGCCCTGCTGCCACACCATTACTGATGCAGGCCAGGATGCTGCAAATCTCTGTGTAGATATGTGAAAATCTGCATGTTGCCAATAATACAGCAAAAGACATAAACAGAGCATCGCCAGAAAATTCAGAAGAGCTGAAACACATTCATATACCACAAGAACTGCATTTTGTCTTTCTGCTCCATTTTCTATGCCTTTGTTTTTGTATTGGAAAGCTGCAGGGATAGTCTTCACAATCTGTGCAGTAACTGTCATAGCTGCTTCTCTGGTCTTGATTGAGGACTCCAGGTGCAACTGCCACATGATTGCTAACATAAAAACAACATAAGACGACGATCAAAAGCAGTAAGAAGGTGGAACAAACCCAGAAATTGATTTTATACTGTCCAAAATGGCCATGTTTCAAAATGAAACATGGGAGGGGAGGGGGGAAATGCAGTACAAATGCTACTTGGAAAAAAAATGCAATAATCTTGTTTAATCCTAAATCATTGTTGCAATCAATTCAATTTTGTAGGTAAGCTCCCATGACACATCTATTCCTTGAGCTAACAAGAGACAGAGCTGAAATATCAACAACTCCAACAGGAGACCAAGTTTTCTCATACGATGAAAATCTCTGCTTGGAGAGGTTTCAGATCTGCATGATCAGTGTGAAATTGAAATTACTCCAAGTGATTTTGATGAGTGACTGTCTTCACAGATGAACTGTTTGATGTCAGTGCAAGAAAGGAAACTGAGTGATATGAGAGTAAATGAAAGATCTTGGGGGGGGAGGAATGTAAGAAAAATTCTAAAGGGCTTTTTTTTCACTAATCACCATGAAAATATGTGCTAGAATAAAGAAAGTAAAACCAGAAAAATGTAATAAGCCTAGAAAGGTGAGCAGGGTTAGGCAGATATACAGGGTTTATTCTTTTCACAACAAAAGAAGAAATGAACAACAGCAAAAGATAATGTTCAACAGCACATCAATAGCTGAAATATGTGCCTATCAACTGAATCCTTCATTTTGAATTAAAGGAGTATTATATTAAAATAAAAGGGATCTCATGCACTTTCTGTAACTTGTAATAAAGTTTCTGCCTTTAGGAGGGATGAGACCTTTTAATCTTACGAGGCATTCATACTGACAAATAAGCCAAGCCATTTGCATTAACCAACTTGTTCATCTCCTTATTAATTTGCGTCACTAGCAGCTCTAACTGAAATGGAGCCATTCTGAAATCAGGAGATGGTGTTGTACAGGATGACACATGATCCTACTTTCCTCTTGCTGTGGGTAATACTTATTGCACTGTAATTAACCCTTCACTGTCTTCCACGAGTAGTCCAACTTCTCATGGGGAAGCTTGACATTTGAGTCCAAAATTCAGTGTATTTGGTGTATAAGGAAACTCCAGTCTCACCCCCTGAATTCAGATACAAGTATATGCATGTGGGGTGGATTTTTTAACATCAGACTTGAGATTTCCTAAGACAAGCCTTTCAGTTTTCAGTGCTGTTACTTACTACTGTAGCACATTGCATCGTCTCTAGTCTTTACAATGTAAGGTCACAGAATACTGGAAACATGCAATATATCTTCTGGTGTTTATGTGCAATTTTCATCTTGATTTCACAATATAATACATATTCTCTCTCTAAGATGGTATTGCCTACTGGGTTGTAAAATGTCAAAATGACTTTAAATACTGCTAATCACACTTTAAGGGCAGCTAATAAAAGGGATTTTAGACCTTGCTGAAGAGCTATGCACAGTGTTGCTGTCTGGCAAGCAGAGCTGCATGCAAATTGTGAACTTCAGGTGTTCAAAACCTTGGTCCTTTCTTCATCCTTGCTATGGAGGATAAGAAACTGCCAGCTTCCACTTGGCGTGGCTTAGTTCTTCTTACATGCTTGCTTAGGTTGGCTTAGCTCCAGTAGATAATGTATTGGCAAGATGGAATCAACACTTCATGCAGCTGATTTTTAAAATAATGATTTTTATGTTGTCCACCCTCTGTAAATAAATAAATAAATAGATAGAAATCCACTGCTGATGTAGGTACTAGCAGTACAAAGCCATCTAATGCTTTTTCTTTGTATCGCTGTGCAAGTGACTTAGAAAGAAACCCTTACCTATTCTCGTGAGGCCTGCAGTAAAATTGCTGTGCAGCTTAGTCACAGGGTAGAAGTGCACTTGAGTAGGCCTAGGACGTGGGAATTTTTAAATTAATTTGGGAAAGTAGGTGGTTTACAGTTATTTCTTTTTGGAAAATGGGTGCCCAGGGCAAATCTGACAAGAGTATTCTTGATTGCGAGAAAATCCCCAAGTCTGATTCTTAAGGCTATGAGTATGACTCGTTTCAAAGCAGTTTACTTTGACATTGCTTGTGTTTAGCGTTATATTATTAGACATGTCATACAATTATACAATAATGATGTCTTCTACTTTGAAGACAAAATTTTGTTGGTAGTGTTTGTTGCTGATGTTCTTTTTTCTGGAAGTCTGCCTGTATAGGAAATTTAAAGTGTTCTTCCTTCTTCTACTGCACATGCAAAGGGAACCAGCAGCCATTTGATCCCCCTTAAGTACGCTGCATAAACTGGGGAATATTTGAATGTGTAATTCTCTCTTTAAAAATTGCCTTTGAATCAAGATTTACCTGTTCAGCATTCGGATACTTTTTCTACAGGATAATTACTGGTAGATTTTAGAAGAATGCTGAATGGCACCTGCTGAATGAATCCCTGGTTCCTATTTACTGGTCTCTGCAATTGTGGTGAAATCAAGAGGTTACTGAAATAAATTACTGAATGAGTACATACAGAATCAGTGACTGTTTTTTTACCCAGGGTAAACCAAATGACCCTTCTGTTGGCTGCAGATAAGAGCTTGGAACAAATGTCACATTAAGCTCTTCATTCTCTTAGATGTACTTACAGGGCCATCCAGCTTAACTTGTGGTTGGCAATGACAGCCTGAGACTGGCTGCGTGCGCCTCATCAGCCTCTGTGGGACAATTAGGTTCATCAGAAGAGAATCCTGTTGCTAAAAGCACAGTCCAAATCACTTTGAAATAACTGGAAAAGCTGCCATAGGTTTTGGATCAGGCATCCTAGTGTAAGCTGGATGTAAGAAAAGCTGCTAAATTCAGCCGGTATTCTTTTCATCCAGATAAAAGATAAGCTCCTACTCAAGCTGTGAACTCCCAGGGGGAGAAAAATGAATAGAAGTGTTGTTCAAACACAACAGGCTTGATTGTGCCTGATCCTGTGTGGGTGCTGGGGAAATGGGAGATGAGTGCAAACAAGTTTCCCTCTGGAGAGCCTGCTCTGGGCTAGACACGGTTGTGTTCCCTGAAAGCAAGGAGCCCAGGGGCTAGCACAGAGGAAAATGGCCAGAGCAGGGAAGAGGAAAGGGATGTCAGGAAGAAGAGCTGTTTACTCCAGTTGGTAAATTATGAATCCTTTCAAGTGGGCAGCTGCTGCCACACACTGGGTGAGATGCTGGTATCAATAAATCAGTTCAAATTAGCACTTGCTTAGAGGTGCACATAAACTGATCTGCTTGAGGAGATTTGTTTCTGTACTCCCAGGAAACCTTGCTGGGATGGTACATGTTGCAACTGTGCTTTCTGCACAGGGTTAGTGCTGAAAAGAGATCAAGCAGTTGTATAAAAAAACCCCCAACTGATAAAAGCTCCACAATACATAATCTGACATGGCCTACCAACATATATACGCTATTGTTCTGTGAGGCTGTACTGGCTTCTCCAGAACAAAACAAGGAGGCTCAGTTAAATAGCCTCAAAATATTAAGAGCAATGTGCACGTTTACCATAGCAGCAATTCTCAGCTTGTCAGACTGGGTAGTGAGGCACACCAGGACTAAAGTGCAAGTGTGGAGATGCAGGTGGCAAATCCAGACAGGAGAACGATAGAGAGTGTAAGGACTAAGTGTCAGTTATGGAAATCTGAATGAGAAGCATTGTGATGGCTGTGGTAGGGGGCAAAAATGATGGGAAATCTGCAGCTTGGAGGCTACTTAAAAAGCCTGGATTCTGGCGTATACTCAGCATCCTCCCTGCTGCAGCACCATAGCAAAGGTGTGTTCTCAAAGTACTGTTGGTTCCCATTATAAAAGGAGAGGATGATCATTTGTGTCCCATCTGATGCAAGCAGCAAGAAGCCATCACAGCTGTTCAGAAAGGACCTGGGGGAAAATACATGCACACAATGGTACCTCAGACTGCTTCCTGTTGCTGCATTTCTGTGCTGATGTATGGAAACAAGTTCTGGATGTTTTATTGATCCAAGGGATTAGATTAAGGCTCTCAAATTTGGAATCGTATTTGTAGCAAGAGATGAGTCAGCACCATTAATATAGTGTTAGAGTTATTGGGTAAATAAAGCCAAAGAGAAGGCGGTTAGCGAACCTCGCTGACAGTGTCAATTCAAACTAAAGCAAAGCATTCAGTGCCAGCGATAGTTCACAGGCTCTTTAGCAAAGGCAGTTTTTCTCTGTCCAGTTGCTATATTTTTTCTTCAGACTTTTAACCTTTATAATCAACAAGAAAAGGTCGTCAATTCTGCCTGTTATGGAAAGAACATTTCCCTTTGTCACTGAAAGGGAGAAGTCAATGGGCCATTTTTTTCTGAGCTGGCATAGCTCCACTAACCAATATTTTTCCAGCAATTTCAGGAGCTCTGATGATTGATTCGCCCATTTAATGACAAAGAAGGAAAGTACCGAGTAGATGATGGCAGTAAAAGCTTCTGTGTACTTCAGGAATGATCTGGAAAGACCATGATGAGAAAGTTGTTATTTTAGTCTCCATTTTAATCTCTCTGATGCTAATTCTGCTGCTCAGTGCTGGCTGAATACACGATTCGTACCTGGAGCTGTGCAAAACAAAATGGTTTAGTTTGTTCCAGCCGACCCCCTCAAAAAATCTGGTTGTATCTAGCCTCTTTTAAACTGTTTTGTTTTCATTGTGGTTGTAGTGGAAAGGAATGTTCTTTCAATGTGCAAAATTCAGTAATTTTGCTCTGGGTATATCAAAACAAAAATATTCTGTCCTTTCTGTAATGCTTTTTATTTTTTTCCCACTGAAACTGTATGAGAAATGTACCTTTTCAAACTTTTGGAGCTGAAAATAATCAGAATGTTTTAGAGATCACGCCATTGGGATAAAAACATATTTAAGATAAATCATTTGAAAACATTAGAAAAATTTCAGTGAACTTAAATGAGTTTAAACCTGAATCCTAATAAGATTAATCTTTTTAGTGATCGGTCCGCTCCTTCCTCTGCTTATTGTATAATTTTATGAAGTACTTTTCAATGCTACCAGGGCCTCTTTTTTTCTCTAACCCCAAGCCAGGGCTTAGTCAGCAGCGACAGTCATTTGCCTTCAGCCCTAACTTTAAAATGCAAGGAAGAAAGCATTAAATACTGCAAAACTCCTTTTGACTCCAGCACAGACAGTTTTGCGCTCTGAAATGTTGGCTCTTTATACAAGCAGAAGACTCAGTGACATTCTGCTGCATCACTAAATCCATGCAAGCAGAAGTAACTTTTGCCAAAGTGAAGAATATGATGCTGTTACACACAGTTAAGCTTTAAGGGTTATGCCAGAAGGATTCCTTGGGTCTTTCTAAATCCAGCTGAAGGTGGCATCAAATTTATCTTCCTAGGCATTATACAGGAGGATAAGACTAAAATAGCAAATCTGTCTCTGAACCAAGTCTCTATTTAGCAACTAATACTCTGGCTACCTACACAAGGAGCTTTATACACATGCATATACATATGCATATCTCCTTCTCTCTCTTCATTGAAGCTAGAGGGAGTTTTGAGATTTAATTCACCATGTATGGATGGATTACATATCACAGGTTATTGAATAAATGCTTCATCATCCATATTTCATCTCCTGTATAAGAATTCATAACTATACACAAAGATTAGATGTTTTAAAACAAACTATTGTATCTTCAGGTAACTTAGGCTATAGTGATATAATTGAATAAGAGGAGGATTGTATTTACAGCTACTTATTATCTGTTGTCTCAGATAAATACTCTTTAAACGGTGGTTTATTTGTCATCCTCCTTGAGAATGTTATGGCAGAATGGTGTTTAAGTTATTTGACGAACTCTGGTTATAAGCCCAATTTTTTGCAAAAATAGCCAATTTTTTTGATTACCTATATTTCTAGCTCTTGTTTTCCCAGTTATTGCACTGTTTGTGCAATTTTTGCTGTATCTTTAGAAAACATTTATATGTTTACTTATACTTCTCAATATACATTCATCATGTTCACAATGAATACCATTTTTCTGCATGGGACTGGCATAAAATAGAAGTAGAACAAGTTAATTGATGACTTGGAAGATGAACACAGTCCACTGGGTGTTTCTCTTGCTACATCTTCCCCTCCTCTCTGCCCCCTTTGGGCCCTGTCCTGTGAACAGTTGTACTCAGGGTCCCTCGGAAGCACGACTGCAGATGCGCAGACCTCACCTACAAACCCTCAGACGATAATGTCTGCCTAGTCATACTGCAAAAAGCCCAGTTATTTTTTGGCACTGAATAAGATTTAGAAGGTCATAAGTGGTGCCAGCTAGTGAAATGATCTATTAGCACTGTTGGTAAGGATATAGACAGCTATAACCCTAAAAAAATGGTAGCCTGAATGCCTATTCTTAGATAATGCCTAGTGAATTTATAAAATAGCAGGTGAGAGAAAGAGATTCCTTCTTCTATTTTTTCATTTTCCATGGAGGCTAGACTGCAACAGCATGATCTAGGGCATCCTCACTTCGTCTGACCCATGTACAGGGGTCTATACCGTGTGAGCTATTATTTGTACTGTGACTTGTCTTTTGGAAGAGCCTACCACTTGCTGTTGACTGCATGGAGAGATAGCAGACCACATTTATTTTAGCAAATCCACAAGAATTTATTAAGGATATGGTTGGGTGGCTTTTTTGTTGGTTAGCTTGTTTGGTTTGGGTTTTTTATGAATATTGCGAATAGGCATTGAGAAACTGAAATAATTTTGAGTCCAGGCTGAAACTGAGTAATTTTAAGCAAAATGAGTTTATAAAAGGCTGTAAAAATCCCCAACTATTTGCTTGAAAGAGGCATAAAGGAAAAAATTCTTTACTCAGGGGAGAAGTTTTTACTGTGACAGTGGTGAGGCACTGGAACAGGCTGTCCGAGGAAGCTGTGAATGCTTCATCCCTTGCAGTGTTCAAGGCCAGCTGCGGCATGGCCTTGACCAACCTGGTCTAGCGGAAGGTGTCCATGCTCATGGCAGGGGGTTGGAACTGTGTGATCTGAAGGTCCTTTCCAGCCCAAACCATTCTATGATTAAAATAGATTAATATTAATAAATAACAATTATATGATACAAAAATTTGCTTGCAAGATCTATGAGTCCTTCTCTTCCCTACATTATTGCTTAAAGGTGGGTGGCGATCTCCCGTATCAGATGATTTCAGATGGCCTTACAATCTGCTGCTTTCCATTAAGGAGGAGCAGATGATGCCTGATTATGCCACCAGATGACTGAGTTTCTAGTGGTTCAGCCGGCATGTAAGTCTAGTTCTGTCTCCTAATCTGTTACAGAGGTTGTGTGTCTATGGTAAATGTGCTCGAGTAATTAAAAATTGTCACATTCATTCAATGGTTTAAAATAGACGTTTTCATTAAAGTTGCACTTGGGATTATTTTGTTAGGTTTGGTTTATCAATTCCTGATGCTGACTTTTGAATAAATAAAACATAGCCTGGTATTACTTAATATCATTTCTTAGAATTGGTGATAACTAATTTGATGAGCTTGTAGTGGGATTTCTTATTTCCCCAAAGGAGCAAGAGATGACATCTATCTAATTTGCCAGTTAAAATTTGTGGATGCAGCTTATATGAGAAAATTGATTACAACTCGCTTGACTATTGAGTAAGATTCACTTCAGTGAATATAGTGACTGCATTAATATTACCTGAACTTCTAAATTGCACAATACATTTTGTATCATTTTATTTGTAGAAGAATGGCACAATTATTTTGTGAATAATCAACTCCTCAAGTTAGTCACAATTGCGTCCTGTTCTAATAATTAAAATTGCACCCTTCTATTTAGATTATTTGAATGGCATAATTTTTCCTCATCTTAAGATTAAAGTAGATCTTTGGTTTTTTTCTCTCAAACTTCAGAAAACAAGATTAGGTTAAAATCATATTATGGTTCTTCACATCTGGTCTTCATCTGGTTTCGCCCAAAATGCAGAATTGAATGCCTACAATTAAAACTCAAGTGTATTATTTGAATTGTTTATGGAAGAAACTTTTCTATTAGGCTATTCATAAGAAAAGAGAAATTGTCATCAGGCTACAACTGAAGTTTCATTTACTTCGGTATCTTGTGCTTGCTGGTGCCTGGCAAATAATGCAAAATACTGTAGAGTAGGCAGTTATTTTGTGCATGGCATCAAGGAAAGCTCCTAAAGAAATGTGGAGGTTTTATATATATTCACTAATGCTTACATATTAACTATTTAAAATTCTTAAGTCTAAAGACTTAAATATTTGCTTTCTGTTCTTAAATGCACTTTGATCTACTTATGGCTTTAGACATCTAGTTGCTGTGTTGGTCCTACATCCTACATTGCAGTAGCAGTTTGGTCTGTGGAATATCTGTTCATCTGCAGACTTCAAGATATTTTCCCTGTGTCCCTAACCTGAAGGGGGTGGGCTTTCTTTGTAATCCTTTTGCTTCCTCTGTGTTTCTGTGCAGCATCTAAACAGGGCAAAATACAGAAATGACATACATATGCCTTCTCTCCTTCAGTTTTGGAGATTTTCTTGCTTTTCCTTTACCCATGAGTGGGCATGTTCTTTGCCAAACATCAGAACTGCTATTTCACCTCTCCATGTGCAAACCAAGAACAGGCTTTCTGCCAAGCCCAATCCATTATAAAACTTCAGCAGATCTGACATGTCTGGGTTGATGATCTCCTTGATGTCTTCTACTGTCACTTTTCACTACAACAACAGAATGAGATGATTGCCTCAAACACCCCAGTTTCAGCTCACGTAACTGTTCAAGAAATTGCCTGCCCTAAAATAATGCAGTGGATAAACTCATATTATACCGAGATTGCAATGTTAATCTTTAAGAAGTAACTAAAAGGCATCTAAAAGGTATGACCAGAGCAAATAATCTGCATAATCCTTGGTTTGGACATAGCTCTGGCCACTGCACAAACCCCTACATGCAAGTAGTGTTTTCACCATTTGCAACAGAGATGTGAAGATAGTTTGTATCAGGACAAAACATCACTATGGAAGGCATGAATACTTATCACTTGGTGAAAATGGCAGGTGTAATACTGGATTAAAAGAGAAAAAGATCTACCTTGAGAAAGTGCTTCTTTCTTCATCAGTAATCCTAGTGCTTCTCTAGGTACAATTCAAGGCTTAGTAATAAAAAGCTGCAGGGTACATTAGTATTCTATGATACCACAGAGCTCTTTTTCATATGCATATATATTATATTTCTGCATATATGTTTGCACAATTAAATAACTTATAAAGGCACATTAGAGGAGAAAGAAAATTAAATATATTGTTACCCTTAGCTTCACTGTATAAAACAGCAAGAAAAAGGCTCATAATAGCTAGCACACTAAATATTCTTATGAGGTTCTCTACACCTGGTCATCTGTTTTATGAAAGATTTGAAACCTAGTATGTAAAGTATTCAAGCATCTGTAGTACATTAAAAGCAACATCCAGCAGTACTGTATAATCAATTAGTACTTCATGAAAATGTTTATTTTCTAGCAATTTGCATTTGAAGCATAATCTTGTGGTTTGAACAGTATGGCTGTTTCAATTTCTGACCCTGCTGCAGGTTTTGAGTGTGATGATAGGCTCTTCTTTCTGCATCTCAATGCTCTCTATAAAATGGAAATAATAACGTTTATCTCAAAAAGGGGTTTTAGAATGCAACCATAGAAGACACATTTAACACGGTATAAATACATTCTCTTGATTCACCTGATTAATTTTAAGCAGTGGAAACTGCACTGTTTCCATGTTATTACTGAAACTTTTGGTCTTTTTAGAGAAATTTTGAGCCTCAAGCCTTTGCAGTGTTGACACATATTCCTATAGAATTCCAAGAAAGGAAACAGGCTTATCCTGGGTTTCTCTAGACTCTAAAGAAGTAACGTTTTCAGTCCAAAAATGGAAACAGCATACGTTCTTACTGCACACATTTATTACTGTCTTAAATCATGCCACAAATTTCATGCTTTATTTGTTTTCCAGATTTAACAAGACTGAAGGCTTTTCTTCTAGGACTGTTCTTATTTTCAATGCTGAAGTATGCCTTTTATGGCTTGCGTATTTGGTTATGTTGTGTTATAATTGCCATTAAAAATATAGCACCTAGTGTTCAGTTTTCTGCAAACCCAGAGACATTGACAAAACTTGCACTGAAGAATTGTCACCTAAATAAACAAGATGGGCAGGGGATATGAAAGGTGGCCCTTTATATAAGGGCATATTAAAGCTCTGGTCATAGTTATATGAGCAAGAGCCTAAGATGCAATGCTGGCACTTATACCGGAGGAATATCTTTCAGGAAACAACATGAACTGAACAGGATCCCATGAGGACTGTGAGAAAGACAGGCATGGAGAGGCCTCGATGCCAAAGAACTGAGAGGCAATGGTGTAGACAGTAAATTAGTATGGGAAAAAGAAAATTCAGATGGCACTGCAAAGGAACAAAATATTTGCCTCCTTTTAGCTTCTTTTATGCTCATTTTTCTACTTGATGCAAGCTGGTTTTCCTTGTCCTTTTCTTGGTTTTGTTCTCCTGTGACAATGCAGGAAGAAATGATGCCATGGAGACTTTACTGCCAACAAGGCATGTGCTCCACACAGTTTGGGATAGAAGAACCCAGAAATAGATTTTCCTCTGTATTTCTTTACTCCCACTGCAACAGCACCTATTTTACTTGGTCCTGCTTCTTAGACTCTCATCAGCATTTAATTAATCTGCTGGCTCTAATACTCAAGACTGCAAGCTTGTTGTCAGCACTTTGAGAAAATATTGAGGATCTCATCAGCTCTTTCTGCTTCAGTTGCTAAACTCTAACAGGTTGTTTTCACAGACATTGCCTGCCTGACCTAGCTATATGCTTAATGTGAAAAGAAGTGTTCAAGTAGGTGGAACTGCTCTTCGTATCCCAGTGAACTTGGTAGATGGGAAAGAGCATGTCATAGGGATTTGGAGCGTCTGTTGTGAATATGCACCTGCTGGAAGCTGATATGGTTGTACCAAGGGGACGTGTTAAATAATAGCTAGGAAGTTACTGGAAAGCTCTAGAAAGAAAAACAGGAATTAAACAGGAAGAAGCACGGTATTTTCTGCTTATTACTGTATTTTTAGACTGGCACCAGCATAACTGAAAAAAATCACACAAATGTGCCTGTTAAGCTACAGGCTTCCAAGAATATGATTATTTGGCTGTTGTTGTTGCTATAAATAACAAAACCGGAAGTTTGTGGTAGCTAATTTCTTGCTGCTTCTGAGGGTTTGTTTCATGACTTGGACTCAATGCAGCTAATTTGATGAAGTAGTTTGCTGCCTGCCAAATGGCTGGAGCTGTACGGCCCCGGGATCCAGATACCTGCAAAGCTTTGCGCAGCTAGAAGAAGTCAGCACAGCACTGGAGCTTGCTTTATGCTCTGTAACTCTGATCCTGGGCTGGAAGCCTGGCTCTTACAGGGATGTATTAAAGTCTCTGAATTACTTGGTGTAATACTAACTGTTTTTTATTTCAGCAAAGTTCCTGAGCCCCTAAAATTACACCTGGAGAACCCAAGCTTTAAGCAAAAGCTGAGACCCAAAGCTACTTTTTACCTTTGAAGCTCAGCTGGTACAAAATTTCATCTTAATTTAGAGACGTGGTAACTTAACTGGGTAACAGATTACTATGAAGCTACTAAATTAAGCTTCAGTTTGTATTGAACTGAGGTTTTTAGATTTATTTTAGATTTTTTTTAGATTTTTTCTAAAGGGTTTTTTCCCTTTTTTTTTTTTTTTAAAGCTTTTGTTTGCACTCGACCTTTTCTCCTTCACAGCAGCTTAGCCTGTGACTTCCAATTCAAATGGGATAGATTGCTATGACAAGTTGACATTCTGGGGCTGATATGGTTTGGAAATAATAGCAGTATTTCAACATCTGGGATTCAACAATTTGAGGGAAAAAAGGTAAATTCCCCTCCGTTTTGTTTTGCTGTAGAATGTATGGTTCTAGCACTGGGTCCTTGTGTTGGAGATTGAACAAGAAGTTCACTTCAATACACACAGCAGGGACAGAGCAGAAGGGAAATTAGCTTAGTCACATGGGGAATGCACTATAATAACCTCTTCAAATTCGGTAAGTGCACTGCTCACGCCTAGATGTGAAACCCAACTACCAATCAAGAAATGTGTTCAATAAAAGTTTTATATTTTAGTGAGTCAACTGTATTGTTTCCCGACTCTCCCTATTGTAAATCTGTGTGTTCCACTGTTTATAATGTTACGAGATCTAGTCTTGTTTTGAGCTGAAGTTCTCTATCCTTGCTGACTTCTCTGTGCTGAATGTTTTGAGGTGGGTTTTGGAGAAGGAAGGACATTCATAGAAGTCTCTTTTTTCCTATATACAAAATGTAGATGTTAATTTAGAGAAAACTATCTGGTAGAAGCACATTAATAGAACTATAGCGTGAAATTTGGGGATCTATACATTAGGATGAGCTTACTGAGAACTGGAAAGCAGGCAAGAAAAAAGGTCTGGGACTGATTAGTGTTAGGATTGCAGACTGACTAGCTGGACTGAGAATAGAGACTAGTATCACCTGAAGAGCTCAAGAGGGTCACTTGAAAGCAGGAGCTGGCTGGAAAATGGGAAGCTTCAAGGAAGCTCAAGGAAGTGAAAGAGAAAAAGAAAATGGGGAAAATGGGAATGGATGGTCTGATTATTGAATAGGGTATCAAGAAAGATTTAAGAAAATTGAAGAGAGATCATAGAAGAAAAGCTCAAGTGTGGGACCAAACACATTTGTATCCAGAGGTGTAAGGCATCTTACACCTCAGCATGGTTTCAAGCTTCATCTGAGGAAAGAGCTCTGTTTTCAGCAAATATCTGAAAAATGCACTATATCCATTCTGCTCTTCTATCGATTCTTGTAAAGGATGAATATCCCCTAGGGTTATCAGTAACTTTGCTAGCTTACTTAACAGAGTCGTGTGATGGAAATGAGTCACCAAGCACGCTTGTAAACCATGTGGATGTCAGTATAATTTCTTATACCGCAATTAGATGTATTTTTTTGTTAACAGTTAGCTGTAAATACTAGAAAACTGCAAATTTTAGTCATTATTGTAACATATGTTTTCAGTCTTAATTCAAGCACAAAAGTCTAAAACTGTTGGTACAGTACAGTTGCTGTCTCCACAACCCTAAATTAGTTTCTGTGCATTTATGTACCGCAATTACAAAAAGTGAATATAATACATGGAGACATAGCCCTTTGCACCTTCTTGGGACTATTATTTTATTCACTGACAGAAAGGTAGTATGTGTGAGATATAAAATTAACCCAAAGCTGTTCCTGGATGGATTTAATGAAGCAAGGAGGTGACTATATTCTTTCATGATTAAAAAAAGTTAGGAACTCATTGGAGACAGATTCTCCCCAAGAAAATATTAAGAACTCCTCAGGTAATGCTATAACAGTTTACTAGCTGCCACCTCTTGTGAGTGCTGGTTGAGTTTTGAGTATGTCAATTCTTTAGTTCTTGAGGAAAAACTCTGTATCTCATCTGCAAAAATACCAAACTAAAGATAGAGAGAGCTGGTTTTTGAAGAGACAAAAGCATAGATGCCTAAAGTATTATATAGAGGTCTTTTGAAAGGGGGATCCAAACAAAAACAGCCTTAATAGCCCTTTACCTCAGTTCTCATTCAACAAAATAAGGACAACAGCATTTTTCAGATATTGCAGAATGGGTTGGGTTTGGAAGGGATCTCTGGATCTCATCTGGTCCAAACCCCCGCTCCAGCAGGCCACCTGGAGTCAGTTGTCCAACTCTGCATTCAGATGGCTTTAATTCCACAGAAATGTTTTGAAAATTAATGTTTTTGGAGCATTTGGCTACTACAGTAATAAGCACCACTGAAGAACTCAGGAGGAAACTGAGTACTATCCAATCTGTGGAAAGCAACAAAATGGAACTACCAAAAACTGTATTATAAGGCACACTGGAGAACACTGGCTGATTTTTGTGGTTTTGATTCTATGACTAATCCTTTAGTGCAATTTCTATGTTTTTCTTTTATAAATGCTCTAGTGGACAAGCTGGTTAGTCCTGACTATAAAATACTTTATTATGTTGGTGCTTAAGTTACCTTATATTCAGGCTTTGTGAGAATTCTTGGAGTGCTTATGTATAAATAGTAGACAATGGAATACTGCTTTCCATAACATCTTATTTGTTATGTGCGTAGCATAAGTACTGGTCAAGTGAAATAATAAACACTGCCTACAGGAGCTGTTGTATGAAGAATATGAATCTAGTAACCACTCATACTATATTATCTGAAATTTCAGCCACTTTGACTCATTCTCTTTCTTTTCTGTTTGGCAGTATATTTCTGTAAAAGCAGATGAACTTTTTTCCTGAGGAATGTGATGTGAAAGTGTTCAATTAAGATCAAAATAAACTCTGTACCCTACTTTTCTTCAGTTTTCATAGCTTCTGTTCATTCAGTACAAAAAAAATATAATTGTCTCTGCTATTTTAGCAGTGTTCTGTGAATCAACATAAGGAAAGCAATAACACTTACTAATCCTCCTTCATGTTAAAAGAAGGAATATATAAAACTTGAACTTCTAGCACCTTGCCCTCTCAGATATTCTTGCTTGCTGCTTCTAGCTATATTTCTGGATTTCCAGGTGTGGATTTTTACGTCCCCACCTCCACTTTAGCTGTTTAAGAAACAATGATCTGAATTCTGCTTTCTGGCCCTGAACTGAATCCCTACTTAGCTATATAGTTCTCTAAAAGAGTGTTTTTTCCCATTTTATCTTGCATTAGACATATATTGAGTTTTGTAGTCTATATTAGTACACTTGCTTTAATGTCTTGAAGTGCAAATTAGAAAGTTAGACTAAGTAGGACCATATCCATCCTTATTTTTACAAAACTTCATTCCATTTGTCTGCATTTGCTGTAGTCTTTGCTGGAATATCTTGAGGGATCAGCAAGATAGGATAGACAAAAAGAAAGAGGTTATTTCATAATGTGGGGTTTTCTTTTTGTGGCTTACGGGGAACTGAGAGGCAAAGGTATATGAGAATCACGGATATATGAGGAATGGCACTTTAATGTGTAGATGACACACTTATTTCCTGTGTGAGATTCTAAGATTTTTATAGATCCAGACTATCACCAGATTGCACTTGATGCTACAATCTCGGTCATCACATCAGGGCAAGGTACCTGGCGACATTAAGAGGATGATACCTATTTCTTTCAACTACCAGTGTAAGAGGGTAATGGTCAGTGCAGGTGGATGGTCACTGAATGGGAATACCAAATGGAGGAGAAAATTGAGGGGGTCTGGGTTAATTTACAGTCTTTTTCTGAGCACTGAGGCAATGAAAACAGGAGTTGCAGAATCTCAAGGTCATATTTTCTTCAAGCAGCTCTACACTGTTTAAGGACCAGAATAATAAATCTCTGATGTTCTGAAATCTCTGGTTTTGGCTTCCATTCAGCAGCCATCCATCTAGGAGATGTACAGCTCAGATAACCTCAATATCTGATTGCCTTGCATCCTTAATATATTGGTCCACCCAGAATTCCTGAGAGGCAGAAAAATGTTATTATTACCCCTATTTTAGAAATAGGGAACTAAGGCAGAAGGGATAAAAAAGTCATACAGAAAGTCTGTTAAGGAGCAAAGAGCTTAACCTGTCTTAAAAGTTGTAATGCAAAACCCAAACGATCCTCCACCTATCCTAAAGGAACATACAACCCCTACTACAGTAAAGACTCAGTTGCATTTTTAAACGTTTGCTATTCTTCGAGAAGGCTTTAGGTCAGAAAAAAATATGAGTGTAACTTCTAAATCTTCATACTTTTTTTCCAGCAGCTCTATACAGACATTCTTGTTTTCCCAGTTTCAAAACCAGACCAGGAAATCTTGCATATTCATTTGCAGGTTTTTGATCTCTCTGTGTGTGTATTATTTCAGAGCTCCTCCACAAATTCCTTTCCACTCATATAGTTTGACTGCTCACTGTTTCCAAAGCAGACAAAATCTAGTTCACATAGAATACAATCAAAACATTTTTCTTTTAATGTGGTGATCTGTCTTGAGACTGTATTCGTTCAAAGTAATAGGCAACAGTTTTTACACTGTTCTAATCTCCTCTTCATTATACCCCATTATTTGGACACCTACGTAAATTACTATCAATTTATTATAGTCTTGGTACTTACAGAGATAAGGCAGGCAGGCAGCTGTGTTTGTCTGAGAAGGCTTAAAATGTAGTTCTTCATGTGACTGGAAGATAATGGACTACTATGAGTCTCGTTTTATAAGACAGGACAAACTGACGTGCGGAAGGGAGCTCTTGTCCATGGGGATTCCAGTTTGACAATAACTGTGAGTTCATCTACGCTTACGAAGAACACTTAAAAATTCGAATGGCCTATTTTGTTTTAAAAGAATGTAAGATAAAGGGTTCGATACCATAAGTTTACATTTATTATAATTTCCAACATTATTATTCCATTTATTATTCCCATAAGTATTTCTGATTAAACTCTTTAGGGAATCTTAGGGCAAAAAAATATCAGAATAGCAGGACCAGGTGAAGTGTGGCTTTTCAGTGCTCAGAGCTCTGTTTTAAGACAAGAAGTCTTTTGAGACCTACATGGTTTTATCTGCATGACACAGCACTGTTCGGCTACCGCAGTAGGATTGAGTTAACATGTTTTGGACCACTATTCCATTTTTCAGGGTTAAGATGTCCCAGGAAATCTGCCAGTCCCATTTTCCAGGGTGACAGCTATCATGGCAAGTCAACATGAGAAGCTTTACAGATCACCTTACAGACCCACAAGGGTTACTTCCCAGGCCATATGGGACACATTATGAGAACATTTGAGTTTGAACAAGACTTATTATGGGATGTTTAGAAGAAGAAGTGAAGACAGGGAAAGGAAGGGCTCAAAGTGATTGTGGGCAACCATGTGAGCAAGCATGCAGTAAGGGGATAAAAAGAGCTGTAAGGGGATTGCTGGATAAAATATCTCTCTGGCTATGTCCTCCACATACATGAGCAGCACAGTATGGTCTGTCTTCTTATCAAACTCTATTTCTGAATACTTTACTAGATAAGGGGGTATCTATTCTGCATGTGTATGTATGGGGGTCTTAGTGGCAGCAGTCAGAGTCAGACCATGGGTCGGGGTGGTCCATATATCTGCAGCACCAACATTGTAGGGATAAGAATGAATGCATATAGATAGTGTGGGTGCACAAATCACTGTGTAATTGCTAGTGAACATTTAGCTGGCCTATCCTTCAAGTAGAGTAAGAGGCTTGAGAGCCAGGTTTCAAGGAAAACATAAGTCTGTGCCAGACACTAGAGAGACCAGAGGGTCTGCAAGTTGACAGAGGGATCAGAAAGATCAAAGCCAGATACAGGAGGAACTGTGGGGTCCAGGGGTCAACTGAGAAACCTATTTGCATAGGTGTATGTGTATTTACAAGGCAAGAGGAGGTGAAGGATCAAGGGGCCAGGTCCTGAATAGACAGTTTAAGCCCTGACACTGGGGAGATCTGTATCATATGTGATTATTTTCCACTAATGGATCATCATCCTGATCAGCCAGAAGGGGATAATAGCATCAGGCTGGTTTATGCCATCTGTGTTTGTATGAGACTTTAATTTGCATGGCCAGGTGTGTTTACATGTGTATTATAGGGTATATAGATAGCAGATTTGGCAACCCTTAACCTTCTTATTATTTGCTTTGCTCTAGAGTCCAGAAGTCTTTTTTAAAGCCTAATATGTTCTTTTAGCAGTCAGTATATGATCAACAGTTCAAATGCAGTTTGCTCAATTATGAATTTTCAAGTGATGTTCCTAATTAGGAACCTACTTTCTAAATGCTTCCTCTTTGACAGTGACTGATAATTTGGTCATTTTATGTAACGGCTCTCCATTCCTAAGAAAGCTCTCTATAACAGGCATATCAATGAAGTTATTCATGTCAACTCTTTCTCTCCTTCTCTCTCTCTGCCCTAAATCATAGGTTCCTAAATTATAAAGAGTAGTTCTATATTAGCTTAGGGGGGAACTATTCAGGCTAAATAGCGTTATATTCCAATTCTTACTCAAAAGGCATTGCTATTCTGGAATATACTCAAGGCTGGTTAACTGCAATGGGGCTGGCACCAGATAAAAAGCAAACAAATAATGTCTCTTATTGAGTTAGGACCATTATCTGGTTTTCCACTAATGCAATTCCACCAATTTAAACTTATTTCTGACAACTGAAAGGAGAGAAGAATCAATATGAAGGTCCCACATTGCTCTCCACGGCTGGTAATTTACAGGGGAATGTGAGTACTGACACAAAATCTCCAAATGCTGTTAAGTTCTCTTGAGATCATGGTCTAAAAGGGAAATGGGACTTCCCATAGATGACTAATGGGTATGGCTTATGGAATTAAACCTGGTGATGGTAATAATGTTTGTGAGCAGACTTGCATTTTTTGGTCTAACGTCACATCTGCAGCAGGCTATCTGGGGAGAGATATAGTCAGACTGTGTGACTTTCCAGTTGTGTTTTCAGGATGACTCATGATAAAGACCTGAAAGATTAAGCAGTTGTTCCAAAACCCAGAGCAAACCCATTATTTTTGTTTTGTGGAAAACAGCCACTAAAGCTTTGAGTTCTTTTTATCATACATCTTAGAAGGAAAGTTTATGAAAAGAGTCCCAGGAGGCAAGAAAGTGACCACAAAACAGGAGAGCAAATCCATTTCAGCATATAGAAAAGTTAGCTGCAAAAGCGCAGGATAATTTCTGAAATAAATTTGCACTGATAGAGTGGAAAAAACAGGGAAAAAATTTGAGAAAAGATTGATTACAGAAACAAACATAAGTCAGTAGTCCGTGGATAAAAAGATAGTGTCATAAAAGAAATTCACCAGTGACAATATACTTCCCGGAACGTTATTACTACTAATAATAATAATTGATTTAGCTGAAGACAAGGTGTACCTATGAACAAGACTGGCTATAGCCCAAATAATTTCTCCATAGTTTTTGGTGTTGTTATTTATCCGAATAGTCCTTCAAGTGTTTTCTTTACTCTTCTTTAAGTAGGTTGAGAAGACTGAACTTTTCATACAGTTGGATGTATTCTCTCCTGGTTTTGTTGGAAAGGTCAGCTAAATTTGGTTGAGATCAAAGCAAAGTGTACAATATGACTGGTAAAATAGGAATTGAGATTCTAAGCTGTCATTTTTTATGCTGCATGAGTTCAAAAATGACACAAGTCAAGACACTGGTCATGACATGAATTACTTTAAGAGAATTGTGGAAAATATATCCTCTTCCGCCGTGATGCAAGCTAAAAATAAAAAGAAATTTGCAGATTTAGGACTTAAGCATTTTACAAATGCTATAAAATTCTTTCATATGTTCTTTCCCTGCCAGATGCTTTCAGGTTTTCTGAATTTGATGTATTTCAGCAGTATTAATAAGGTGGTTTTTTTCTTTGTTTTCTTTTCTTCTTCCGAGATAATGTAATATCTCAAAAGATATTTGATAGAGCTGACCAAGGAATAAGGAGAAATTCATACCTAGTTTTAAAATGTTTCTTTACCCTCCCTCTTCTTTCTGAAATTTGAGAGCTATGTAAAAGATCTGTAAGTAGCTGAAAACAACACAAGGAAGAAATTTTTGTAAAAGAATCATCAAATTCTTTCCTGGCAATTGAAAAGAATGACTTTTAGCAGTTAAATTTCATTGGCACTTGAAAATCTTTAGTTCTAAGATCCAGTGTAACTCAGGAGTTGAGAGTATTGTGTTCGAGGTTTTACTCCTACTGCTGCAGTCCTGTTTATGATATCCTTATTGTTCTTCTTTTCTCAGATTACATGGCATGGATATATATATTAGTATGTAGGTTGTAAATAAATTTTCATGAGGAATTATATCAGACTTTCTTCTGGTAAATTCCAGTGGGGATGTGAGCTACAAACCAGAAAAACATGAACTTCTCCCTGTGTCTTTGTTAGTGGAACATAATTTATCCTTTATTCCTTTTTTTTTATGAGTTCAATAATGTTTCATTAATGATCATTTAGGAAAATATAAATAAATTACTCCTAGGGAAGAGACACTGTAATCATCATTTGTAGCACAGAGGGAGAGCAATTCCAGACTTCACTGTGCTAAGACCTGTGTAAACCCAAAGCAAAAAGATGTTCCCTGTGCTAAATTTGATGAAGTATGAACGTATATAAAATAAAATCTGTGCTACCAAATGCTTGACTCTCACTGTTTTTAAGCAAGACTTGGTGAAAAGCAGTTTCAAGGTAGTTCTTGACAATCTTAGCCTGGCTGGCTCTCTTTTATTTCTGGTTTGTTTATGTCTTTCTTCTAATAAACCACAAGTAACATTTTGTGTGAATTTGTTCTCTGAGCCTCATCATTTGCGCTGTCTTTGTTACAGTGGCTACAACGTGTCACACTGAAGGTACCTATTGATGGGTATATAATAAGTTTTTTAAACAACTGTCATAGGTGTTAGCGAGAAGAGGCTCCAGACAGATGAGATATGGACGCAAAGTCACTGCAGAAACTTCATAGGAAAGGAAAAGGATTTCTAAAGTTCTACAGATAGGTTTGCTGCACTCTAGAAATGAAGTAGGTTGAGGATGAGTGAGGACAGTTGCCTCTTTGGGGACACAGATGAAACAAATTAAAGTCTAACTATTAGGAGGAGATAAGAAGTTACCCCCAACACAGGAAACTGAGAGGATACTCTTCTGTTACAGCTGCGGGGCAGCTCTTTGTGAAATAGGTACTCCCATCTCTGTTTATGAGCTACTGGATTCAGGTTGGGAAATGTTTAATTAAGGCATTAATTTAAAGATCACTGCCCTCAGGAAAAACTCATTTTCTGCCCCTTCCCCAGTCATTGGAGAATTTCTGACCGGTACTCCTGAGGACTTGGCATCCTTCGGTGCTTTCAGTGCTGTTCTTTGCTATGAACCTATTACCCTACAGAGAGAAGGCAGAAGAGATTGTACAAATTTACCAAAAGGATGGAATGTTGGCTTGTTTGTTACAACAGGTGCAAGCTATTGCACATAACTGCAGCATGTAACACCCATGTGGTAGCCAGGAGAAAACAGCTACTAAAGCAACCAACACGGGCAGGCCTCTAAATATACCATTCTGTCCCCTAGTAAAAGTGAAGGGGGAAGAGAAGGCAAATTGGTGGGTGTTATGCTGGGAAAGATCTGTGCAAGGAAAGACAGAAGAGAGGTAAGTTCTGTTATTCAACTGTTAAAGACATACATAATCAAGCTTTATTAGTTTTGGTTTTCATTGAACTGCTTGTTGTAATGATATTTGATGTTTATAATTAAACTGTAAAATTTGTTGCTATAACTAAACTGCAGATGAGGGGTTGGACCTCTTAATTTTTAGAAGGTATTCACAGCTTTATTGTCAGATGTAAAATCATGTGCAGTGAGGGGAAGGTCTGATTACAGAGAAGTTTGAGCTCTTCTTTTGTTTAGATGTCCTTGCATGCATTTTAGTTACTTCTGCTGACTCACTGGCTCTGTGTGTTCCCCTGTGGTTGCCTCTCTGCACAGGTGTTTCTGTATGCAGACAGTATATGTAACATCAGGTATTCCGTTTAATGCTAAATGTCAGATTGGAAAGCCGGGTGACTATGACGAAGTAGGGAATATAATTCGTCATGCGGTTGTTATTGGAGGTTATTTTCTTCTCAGTGCTGCTTGGTTTGTTTACCCATTCTGACCCTGCCATGAGCCTTCTATTTCTCTGCAATTAGTTTCTGAGGTGCAGCCTTTGAAGAACAGACAGGGTTATGGGCTGATTTTTGTTCCTTTAATTTTTGTTCACCCAGTACAGGTGGGAAATATGAAGTTTGGGTGCATCTTCTGAGGGTAACTGCTTACAAGGTCTTCAGGGTGTGGTTCTCATCAGGATACCACTTATGCTTCATTTTTCCAGTGTCCTGTAAGTGCTGGGTCCTAAAATCCAGTAAACTCTTAGTAGTGAACATTCCCTAAAGTAAACTCAGAAGGGATATCCCAGTGACCAGAGACTGTTTTAGAAATAGTATAGGAACTATTTCATATCAAGAGTAATAGCAGATCTGGAAAGAGAAGTTGGTAAGGTGGGTGAAGAAGATGCAGCATCAATATATCACTGTATTGCTTGTGATAGAGCCCCATTTCAAAGGCAGTAAGGAAAGCAATATATCATGAGCTGACTCCTGAATTTTCTCGGTGTCTCTTGTGTTATATTGCCTGACCCCCAAAACTGCTGATGTATGCTCTCCTGAAATGCTGTTTTCTTCCCGAGTTGACCTGCTTCCCACTAGGAGTTTAAAAGTTGGGGAGTAGTTCAGATTTAATCAGAGCTGGAAATTCAAGCATAGAGATTTAGAGGCCTGAGTTAACAGTACTACAGTCTATTTCCACTAAGATTTTGTCTGCAGCTTGATGGGGTAACAATATAGATGACAAAGAAAAATGTCATATAAAGCTAATTCAAATAGACTTGCATTTCAGTCTGGAAACTAGTACTGCAGGTTACAGTTTGCAACTGAACTCATAACGCTAAAACTATGCACAATAAAAAATGCCAATATCTGATTAAGAGGGAAAAAAATCTGAGTATGTATATTTCTAGGGGGTATTTAAAGGGAACTTAAACCGTGCAGTGATTTCAAAAGAGGAGGATACATAGGTAAAAGAGAAAAAGATTACCAGAAGCTATTCAGGGGATTGAAAAATCCTCCTGTGTACAGAAAAGATGGGAATGGCTGCAACAGTGATTTAAGAAGCCACAAATATCAACACTGCAAAATCAGTTAAGAAGCAGGAGTGTCACTCTTAAATCTTTCACCTATACTTGTCATTAGTAGGAGGACTTGAAATGTTAATGAATATGGCCTCATATAGCAGCCCTGGGAATTGCTGTCTTTGCCAAATTAAAGGTGTAGAAAATGAGGCAGAGAGACAGGTCCTGTAACTTTATGCATGTAGTCTAACCTTGTCATCTAGCTTCCATGTATAGTTCCTGGAGAGACAGCAGCCCTTGCAGAGGGCAATTCAATTTTCTTCTGTTGGCTTCCCAAAGCTATTGAAAAGCTTGACTATCAGTTAGGTTTCAATGAATCCTACTTTAAGTGATGTTTTCAAGGACATGTAAACCTTCTATGGCTATTTAGGGAATTGAATGCAAATGTTTTTCTTATGTAACTCAGGAAAGCATATAATTTTTTATAATAGTGCCATAGATATCAGAAAGTACTAACACCAACTTCTGAAGGCCACTGAGGGCTTTGATAGAAATGAGGTGGGGAGATGCAAAGCATCTGACTGCCTGCAGTTTACGTAGGCTCTCAAATGCTTGCAGGAACCAAAGTAATCCCCACATGGAGAATGAATTTTCCAAAACTGGGGGGAGGAAAATTTCATCTTTCAATTAAATGTGTATTTAATTTGATTTATTTTCATTGTTAGGACTGAACCAAAAATCTCTTATTTGTCTCTTTCTTTTCATTCAGTTCCAATTAAAATAAATAAATGAATTGCTACTTTTCTGCAATTATGAACTTCTTTGATCAGCATAAATATTCCACAGCATCTACAATCCTGCTAGTGACAGCTTTGTTTTTATTTTATTATGGGACATAAACTACTGTAAACACTAACCTAAACTGGTCAGGATCAGTAGCTGTTGTTTGACATCATCATCTCTCTGCTCAAAACCTTTGCTCTATATTGTAATTAATCAAAGCTTTCAGAAGTCAATGTAATTAAGAGCAAGACAGCTCTAATGGACAAAGCACAAGCTGCCTGCGCTACATCTAAACAAAGCAACCAGTCAGTATAATAATTTCCTGGGCACAATGGAAAGTATCTAACCCTTTTCTTCTTTATCTTGTCTCCAAAATTTCTCTGTGTGTGCTCCTACTAGACTTTGTTTCTCCCTTTTTAAAGAGAAAATGAAATGCCAAAGTGCTGAATCACTAGGGAAAATGACCTTGCTGGAGAGATGAAATCTGAAAACTAACCACCTTGCCACTTGCGAGTGTAGAGAATAAAACCTGTTATTTGTGAACCTCTCAGGATTAGAAGTACTTCAGCAGAATGGTTTTAGCAGACTGCAGTGTTTCTTGAAAAGAGAGGAAAAAAAATCATTCTTCTGTTTTGATCACTCATTTTTCTACTGCAGTAACGCATTCAGAAGACAATTGTGCTTTAATAAACTTAATGCAAGTGAACTTTAAACCTGAAATGGTCTCAAGGTGAGCTGGTAGGTAAAATCTGAATGAGGATCAGTAACATGTACCTGACATAGCTATCTCTAGCTGAAAGCATGTCAGCCATTAACCACTTAATAGATCTCTGTTGCACGATTTAGGGACTAGAGTGAGGAAAAATGAGAGATGAAAGAAAAAACTAATTGGGTGAAAGCTAGTAATCGAACTCCATTGAATTTGGCAGAAAATACTGGTTAACGTGTATGCTTTGATTTAATATCTTGGTGTGTTGTGAGTTTTGCTTGGTTTCTTTAAATGTGGTTTGACTTGTTAAACTTTTCTTAAGCTTGGTCTAAGTCATCAGCAGTATTTTTGATCGCTACCACCTCCTATAAATATCCAGGTCCCATTGAGTCCACCCTACCACAGCATAGCATCTTAGGTCAGATAACACGTTTTGACGTGCCCATGATCCAAAATTATCAGTCATAGGTAGGGCATGCTATGGCACAGGAACTTGCTGGAGGATGCTGCCCACCTCACATGACTGTTTTCCATGGCAGGTGACTTTCATGAAAAATGAACTGAGAAAGGCTGATTCAGCCCAGGGAAATAATGGTGGACTAGCTGGTACTTTCTGCCTCTCTGAAACCCTATTATTTAGAATATGTGTTTTAAAGATGAGCTCTTACGGTAAAATGGAGCAAAACCGATCATTCCAAAGTATTCTGAAGTTCAAATGGATTTGGAATCAGTTTAAAGCAGATCTGTACTTCTTCTGTACTGGAGGTAATACAATAATCTTCCAATAAGACCTTCATAAACTGTGATTTCTTTTTTCGCTGCTTTAGCCCTGCTGCTGATTTTGATCTTTTCAACTTGCATAGCTGCGCATACAGGAAAGCTGTTCGGTTAATCTCATTTTTATGTTTCACTATCTTATCAATGCACTCATGCACACAGACAGAAACTAAAAATATTTGAATTACAAAGTTACATTCAATGCTATAACATGATCATAGAGCCAGTTTTCCAAAGAACAGTATGGAACTATATTTTTAATGCCTCTGGCATTTATTTCCATTACGCTGTATGGCACAAGTCTGATAAAACTTCATGGGAGGTATTGAAGCTTTAAGACACTGCTATGAAACTTTAGCCTTGCTCAGAAACCCAAATGAATCCCACCATTCATTTACTTGCTCTGTATTGACAACAATAATTAGCAGTAAATATTAATGTGAATGCAGGAGTATGTGAACCCGTTAGACAGAGTATCAAGTGAAGCCTTTATGCTGTTTAAAGCTTCAAAACATGACAGTTGTCAGCTGCATATCCAGAAAGAATCACAGAGACATTGCTCTTGATGTGGATGAGATTTGCACAGGTTTTGACAGATGAAGAAAAATTGCTGATGATTATGTACCAATTTTCATATAAATCTCTTCAGGAACACGTGACCAGGCTGGAACAGGAATAGGATGCATTAAATCATACCATGGTTCAATATTTAATTACTGAAAGCTGGAATATCCATGGCTTTCTTTTTTCTTTCTCCTTCCTCTCCCCCCTCCTCATCCTTTAAAAATAAACCCAGTAATTAACTCTTCATTTAAAATTGAGTGTCTTGGATGCACAATTTGTTGCCTGGGAGTTTCTGACTGACAGCTAGAGGATGGAGTCTCAATTATACAATTCTTTCTTAAACGCTGTTCCCTCTCTCTCTTCGCACACCACACACCCCAAAGAAAACCTCAACATCACAGATGAAAAAACAACATGTAATGGCCTCAATACAAACACTGTATGACCCAAGAGATATTGGGGGAAGTTGCTGGGTTTTTTACTGGTAAAAGTAAAAATGTCCAAAGCTCTTGGGAAATAAATAAGCAGTGTGTGTGGAGGACACCAACAGTGTGGTATTACAGACTCTGATTATGACTATGAATCTCACTTTCTCAGTACAAAGAGGTTGTTCTAATATAGTTTCTGTAATTCTAAAAAAATTAAAACTTAACTGGTCCTTGGTGTGCTCTTCAATATTTTTTATTCATTAATAGAAATCCATTAGGTAGAGTTCAGATTGTTCTCTCTTATCTACCTTTCTAGAACATCAGCTGTGACACTCAAACATTGGAGAAACATAAAATAACTAAATGATAAATACTGATGTGATGCAACTCTTTCTACACTCAAACTGGTGACCATTCCTGTGGTCTGCCTGCAGCCACTAAACTGCTTTTGCTTTGTCTAGGTGTAATGGAAGCCGGGTGAATGGCAAACAGCAGTGTGTGAGGTGAGGAAAGCTGGGCCAGCTGGTGATGCTTTGCTGTTTCTGTGTTATTGAAGGTACCTGTCAATATTGGGTGGCTCAGAATTTATTGTCATTGACGCTGACAGCTGTAAAGTGTGGTGCTTTCGCAGTCTGTAGCTGCAGTAGTAGGCAGGACAGCACAGCACAGAATAATAGGTGATGGGCTGCAAAAGAGATGTGAAGGGGATCTTAGGAGACATCTAGAGAATATGATGGGTACCTCCTCTAGTAGGGTTCAGTTAGGCAGCTTTCCCATTTTGAAGGGAGAGGGTATTTAATCTGTAAGCATAAAGTGTTTGAGCTTCTCAGTAAGTACAGTCAAGATATTGCCATAAAATTTGTGTTTCTTAGTTGAAAGAGTGCTACTTCCAACCATCTTGGAAGAATAAAAGGCTGATCTTAAGTCCATATTAATAAAGCCTCTTTGTTGGTGCCTTTTCCAGGTTATTGTTTTTCTTAATGGCAAAGGAATATTTGCTTTGGGAGATAAGGGTCAATTAAGTAGGTACATGGCTTCTAAAGTTAGACATCTCTTGTGGCACTTTGTAGAAGCAGATCATTTTCCTCTGTAGAGATGGGAAATGGAAGTTGTGGGAAGAGGCAAAGTAATTGCCCAAGGCCACAGTGCAAAGCAAAAAGTAAAACTTGAGGCTCTTGGGTCCTGACTAAACAGCCTGTTTGCTGGCAAAGCACCTATTTTGTGATCGCAGAATATTACCTGCTTTATGTCTAGTGGTCTTATCCAACTTGTTATGGTACTGTATAGTTAAAACTTCTGCTTTGACATGTTTAGATCCTTATTTGACTTCTGAGACAGAAAGAATATGCAGGAATAGGATAAAATTCAGTTTTCCTAAATTTAGTCAAAATGAGGAACTAGAGAAAGTATTACATTTTGAGTAATCAAATAATATCAAGCATGTGAGAGAAGGCTGGTCTATTCCTTGCTTTCCATCCTCATGCCTTCAACCATTGTTCTAGCATTACATGTAACTTTGCCCACTCTCATTTATAGAGCACCTTTTCCAGTTAGTCTCATGGCATCATTAGCATGTTTAATAGCTGCTAGGAATTGCCTTCTCTACATATGCTGAGAGTAGCAGTTTCCTAGATAGGTGCATAGTCCCTGGGCTGAGGATCTATCCAGCAACACCCATTCCCTTCCAGTATTCCTGAGTGCCTTCCCTCTCCCCTAGACCAATGGCTGTGCCTGTTAACAGGAAACTCAGTTTTATATTAGTTTCTCCATGATTGTTACAATTATTTCCAGGATCCTTCCACAACCCAAGTCACCTGATGGGACTATAAGGCCTTCTGTCTTCTTCTTTTCCCTCTCAGTCAGTGTGTGTCTTTGGGGGGACTAATTTGGTCCTCAGCTCCTGCAAGTATGGGAACATTAAGATGTACTTGATCAATTTGGTCTGAAATTCAGGGAACTAACTGTTTTTCCTGTACTTCATTTTAAGAAGTATTTTAAATGTCCCCAATTCATTTTTCCCTTTGAATTTAGAGTAAATGATACATTTAGAAAAATAAACCCTGGTAGCAGAATATTTACAAACAATTCTGGGAACTTTTGTGAGTCCAAACCATAACTTTGGCGGTGTGTGAGACAGGTTTATTGATCAAACGCATCTTCCTTTGACTCACCTAGGGTCTTGTGAAAATCAGCTGCTCTAAAGTTCTCCTGGCTGGTCCTCCTGATCTGCAGCTTGCAATGTATTTCCAATGTCCTGTCCAGTTTTTCCAATATTGTTTCTTCAAAAGAGCACCAGACATAATATACCAGAAGAGAATAATATTGAACAGCTGAAATCATTTGGAGTATGACCAGAGCCATTATTGTATCCTGAAGTGCAAAGAAGAAGGGAAAAAGTAGAACCTCTGTGAACTGAAGGAAATGGTAATTTTGGTTACGAGCATGCTGGGATGGCATGTACAATGATTAGCTTGTGTTAAATCCACGTGTAAATGTTGACAAAACTATAATTTCATGATACAGTCCCTAAATCTGTTGTAACATGACAGCAGTACTGACAAATTCACAATTGTATGGGCCCTCTCTGTTTTGGAGACTCAGTTTTCACTGTACAACCTATTCATTTGCACAAATATGAAAAAAACAATTTGCACCAAGCTTCATTTTGAAGCTTTGTGTCTCTGTTCAGGTCTCACAGCATCATCAGCCCTTTGCTTAGAAAGTCCTTTGGATCATATAGGATCAGCTGAGCAAAAGTTTCCTTCATTTCCAGGAGACATGGATCACTGGAAATCAATGCAGGCAGTTACTTAGATCTTGGTGTACTTACGAAAGACACCTAAAAAAGTTTTCTAACCTTCCTGTAGCAGAGCTATTGCTTCTGTCAGTGCTGTCTGCTGAGTGTTGAGATCTCAGTTTGGTTAAGTGGCAAATAACAACCTTGAACTAATATGCGAACTGATTACAGTGGATGCCTGTGCTTGTTTTCCTACCTGAAGTATCAGGTTCTGGATGACCATAAACACCGAAGAAAACCCCAGAAATGATAGCTCTAGTTCATGATTCAGTATCTTACAAGTATCCAGAAATGCATTAGGATCTTTTAGGGGCTTCTGATTTTTATTTACTTATTTTAATAACTGCCAACAGAAACAGTTGCTTCTTGATGCCTTGGTGCAAGCAATTGATTCATAGGCTATTCAAAGATGTTATGCATTTGTTCTCTTCCAATAAATGATGGTATATCAGTTGATGTGATGACATGGGTGTATATGAATTGCTATGACTCTTTTGATAGTCTGTTCCCAATAATTAAACTGAACTTCTATGCTTTTTTTTGTCATAAGGATTTGAGACCCAGAATTTTAAAGGGTAAGTGACATAGTTTGAAAAAATGTTGAACACATCACCTGCCACTAAAATAACCTGTTTTCATACAGAGGTCAAGCCCTTATTTTCTGTCTTGATGTCAATGAGTAAGATAGTCAATATTCTTCAATTACTTGGAAATTTAAGAAAAGATTCCCTAATGGTTTGGGTGTGTTTGTGGGGGTTGTTTCCCCCTCCTCCCTCACACCATTGGAGCATTGTAGGATTTTTTTCATCTCTTGTAATAGTAAAGCAACAACACTCTTAGTTTCAGTCAGCCTTTGAGACTACAGTCTTTTCTCACTGCAACACAGCTTATGGCTTGTACTCAAACTGTATTACCTTCTCACTTTCTTTTTTTTGCCTTGTTCCAAGTGTAAATTGTTTCCTGCCACTCTACAGGATTTTTCTCCCTTAATGATATGGAGGGAGATAACTACTCATAGTGCTGACAGAGGTAAGAGTACTAGAATAAGTAATACTTCAGATAAAGAATGATATACTGCTAGAGGGAGTAAACTCAACACAGATTCATATCCCAAAACACTAGTTAGTCTATCAGCACTTCTGTCGTTATCTCTTCGGCCACAAATCTGAGAGAAAGTTCCAAGGTCAGCTGCAACTATATTGAAAATCTGTAGATCTAAGAAGAGCCCAGTGAATTAGCGACCTTTGTCAGCTTGAATTTTGTCTCTAAGGTGAGGCCACATCAATGCCTCCATTTGGCTGGGTAAGTGTAATAGGACAAGGGTAAATATAAAAGCATACACAGATAAAGATATCTTTTGGAGAGGAGAAGTAGTGAGTAGAAACATCAGACACTTTAGCCACAGAAAGTAGGCATTTTATACTGAGGCTTCTGTAATTACCTGTGTAAATAAGCATACACCATTAATACTGGCAGTATACTAATTTTTCCAGAACAAAGACTGATTAAGACTGATTGAACCAGCTCATTTAGAACTGTGTTTTATTGTTTCAAAGCCTTTTGAAAAAGAAATAAAATAAAGATATGCCTAAATATAAGCACAGATACAAATTGTGAGCCACTTATCTCAAAGAATATTAAGTTTTTCAGTCTCTATATAATTAAACTAAACTGATTATTCAGATAGGAAAAGATGGTTCCATGGTGTTAATTTGTAATTCATTAATACTGTTTTCACTGGTGTGAAAAATTCACTATCCTGATTCTTATTGGAAGAATTCTCCACTTTCCCCTTCAGTTTTTGGCATTGGTCTTATTACAAACCTCAGCACAATTATAGTAGAAATTAATTTCATTAAACAATGAAGCTCAGGAAGAGCTCACATGAATTATTTAAAAGAAAAAAATAGTGGAAAGTAGTCTGGTTTATTCAGGACAGATTGTGAGGGCAGGTCTGGAAAAGCACATGCCAAAAGCTGAGGCAATTTGTGGTCTTCAGGTGTGGTAAAAAGATAACTTTCTAGAGAAGTTCACTACCAGTAATAGGGGGAAAAAAATGAATGAAGCTGTTGGTCCACAAGTCGGAGAAGAGGAAACTGTCTACAGATAAGGGAGGAGAAGGCTTAAAGGTTTAATGATTTTCAGCATCAGTCATTCTGGAAAAATCGCAATTAGATTAGTTAGTATCTGTAATAGTAAGTTCTCTTCCTGCGAAAGGGATATGAAGCAAAAAATACATTCTTATTTGGATTGCCTGGGTTTGATGATTCTGAATTGCTGTATGTTTCATTCTCAGAAACTTTTTCTTTTAAAGGGGGTATTAGCAGGAAGAAGCAGCAGTATTTCATATAAAACAGCCTCATAAGCAAGCCTGTTTGTGACCACTACCAGAACTGGTGCCATCCACTACTATTATTTCTAATGGTACTGTCTTCCAGGAGTCACTCACACTTGTTCCCTGGGGGAAATAATAATAATAATCTAGTAGGGCCTGCTGTGACAGGACAAGGGTGAATGGTTTTAAACTAAAGATAGATTCTGACTAAATATAAGGAAGAAATGTTTTATGATGAGAGTGGTGAAACACTGGCACAGGCTGCCCGGAGAGGTGGTAGCTGCACCATATCTGTAAACCTTCAGGGGGCTCTGAGCAATCTGGTAGAGTGGAAAGTGTCCTTGCTTATGGTGGGGGGAGCTGGAACTAGATGAGTCTTAAAGGTCCATTCCAGCCCAAACCATTCTATGATAATAAAAACAAACTTTTGAAGCCCTGGTGAATATAAAATTAATAGGTTTTCAGAGAGTATTTAGAGTGAGTCACAGACAGAAATGGAAGCATGAATCAAATGAGGCTCTTCAGGGATATGGCTGAGTGTGGTGCTATTAAATTTTTAAGTTCCAGATGATGGAATCAAAACTTTACTTATTGAATATTAGGCTGAACCAGCCTGGGAGAAATGGCAAATATGGGGGAGGCCAGAAAGAGAGTTCAGAAAGAGAATTCAGAATGGCACTGATAAATTGGAAATATGGCTTGAAAAATATGGGTTGAGATTCATCAGACATAAGTTCAAAATTCTGTGCCTAAGTAGAAAAAGATGAGCTTTAATATGGATCAACTGGAACCTAGAAATATTGCCTCTGAAGAGAACTGAAGGAATCTGGGTTATCTCTTGTAGCAAATAGGAGACATAATGTAAATGCTACTGCAGAGAGGAAGGAAAAGGGTGATGGGTGGTAGCCAGTGACTCAAGGTTACAACTGATTTGTTGGCCTCATAAGCTTACATATGCAGAGTCTTGCAAACTCAGTGCTTTATTGACTGCATGGTGTAAACCTGTCTAAAATTTCGCACTGGTTTCAGACACTAAGTCTGTTGGCAAAGTAGATCATCTTTTCCCTCGCTTTTGTTTCTCTGCAGTCTGTTAGCATGACATTGGCACCAGTATGTTTTCCTACACATGAGATCAGGCACTGTAAAGCTATTGTATGAGTTAACTGTTCTATTTGTATTCATCAGTAAATTTGACACGTAAATGTATGTGCTCAAAGGTGGCCTTAACCTTCATTTTAACTTTATGAGTAGCTTTTTGCATTAACATGCTGTAGTTGTCTCATAGTCACATATTACTGTCTGAATTTAAGACAAAGTACATCTAACTTCAGCAATTGCTTGCCACTCACCTGTTGAAATCTGCATTTATATTGCTAATTACAGCAAGTGATTTCTTTTCTCTAGCATTATGCCCACTAGACTACCTACCACTTACCTGAATTTTCAGAAACCATTTTCCATAATAGGTCAAGAGAACTCCAGAATAATACTCTTTCCACAAGAAGTATTTTCTTCTTTACACTGCAATAGTTTCAGCACTTTCTACTTATTGTGTTTGTTCATGCTCCCTGGAGCTTGGTTTCAGATGAAACAGAAGCATGTTGGATGGATGCCTTTTCTTATGACCTGAAATTGGCTTTAAACCACCGTTTAGGAGCAATTCTTGCTCATTCTCATGAAACTTTAAAGACCATATATGATTATGTGCTCATGTAACTTCTCAGACTAATCATTTATACCACTTATTATCACCTTCAAAAGTGGCTATTTGGACTTGCTGCTGTAAACAGCGCACACAATTCTGTATTAAACATAATTTGTTAGGTATTGTATGACTTTAATAAAAACAGTATGTCTTCTTTGAAATCAACTAAATTTTTCTGCTATTCATAGGGTGCTGCCATAGGGTTGTTGAATTGCCCAATAAGTGTTAATCTGGGATGAGGTACTTTTAGGCTACATTACTGCTTGAGCCATGTTATGGAAATCTTTGTGCAAGAAGAACATAAGCAAAGCTTTGAGTTAGGGAGAATACAAAAGTTGTAAAATGTGTTTTTCATGTTACTTCAGGAAGAATTAAGGATCAAGTGGGTTTTGTCTCATTTTAGGTCCCCAGATGTGCTTTTTATGTTGCCTGTACAGTCAATATGGACAAGCTGCCTATACAGTCAATATGGACAAGCTGCCTACGAAGTGGTAGATGTCCCATCATTGAAAGTTTTCAAGGCCAGGTTGGATGGGCCTTTTAGTAACCTGATCTAGTGGAAGATGTTACTGCCCATGTCAGGAGTGTTGGAACTAGATGATGATTAAAGGTTCCCTTCCAACCCTTCAATTATTATAGGATTGTACCTTCATGGGATGACCAATCTGAACTTGATTTGGTATCTCAGATACAGGGCCTGAATAATCATCCAGAAGATTACTTCTCTGCCAGTTTTTTCCAGTGCCACTTCAGATAAGAGTATATACTGTTCCTTTTGATATACTATTTGCAACTTCAATACTGCATATTGACACTATAGAAGAACTTGTCATCTTTGGAGAGATTGACACTTTTAGCCTTCACGTGAAATAGAAGAATCTTGATCTCAGCCTTGAACCCTCCATTTTAGAACAGTTTTGAATAACTGAACCAATGTGTGGGAAAAGTATCAGTTTATTATTTGCCACAGTAATGTTGAGGATGTGGTCCTTGTGCTTGGACAATCCTTGGAGGCAGTAGAGTGGTCCTAGAGTTGTGGGTAGAGTTGGACATTTAGCACAGATTACATTGTCTGGGATTTTTGAGCACTTGAAGAGACTAGGAAAATTGTTTTAATTTTCTTTCTGTCTAACTCTAATGTATTTTGATAGCAGCTGACATATGGAAAGCTGGGGAAAAAAAAAAAAAGTGCTTTGAAATGTAAGTAGTGTTTCTCAGAAATAGAAACCATGTAGTGATATGACAATAACCAAAGTGGTTTGTATGGCTCTTTTATGATATTATTTATTTTGATTTGACTGCAATAGAAAACACACATCCACAGACTCTTGTCAGCTTTTTAAAATCACAAACCCTAAATCAATGCCATCATCTCAATCTGCTAAAGAACAGCACAATCTAATACTACCACCTGCAGACACTGCCCTGTATCTCAATACCCTTTCTGTAGAAGCCAGTAAGCAAGAACAGTCTACAGTTAACTATAAAGAAGCTGTTTAATCCATTTTGGGATATAATTTGCCCATATTTAATCCCACTTTTAGTTGGCACCTTTTATATAGCCTATGTACTGTAATCATACAAAAATGATGTTGTGAGGCACCTTAGGAGGTCTGTAGTCCCACCTCCTGCTCAAAAAGAGACCTAACTACAAAGTCAGAGAATGTTTCTCAGGAACTTGTCTTGAAAATCTCCAGGGATAAAGATTGAAACCACTCCTTTGGAACTCTCTTCTGGCACTTAACCAGTCACACTGGAAAAAACTTTCCTTTTTTTCCTCCTGTCTTCCCACTTTATGCCAAATCAATTTTTCTTGCCCAACTTTACTGTTGCCCCTTGTGCTTTCACTGTGTTCTATATTATTGCATGTTCTTTATTTTAGATAAAGGCAACTTTAACATTTACTGAAGTCTCTCTCTTCCAGGCTAAACAAGTCCTGCTTTCTCATCCTGCTGTGTGCATCTCTCAGGTTTCTCTATCTGTCCTTTACAGGGGTAGGGGCACAAAGCTACATAAAGTACTGCAGATACAGTCTCCAAAATGCTGGAAATAGGAGAATAATAGTTTCCTTTAGCTGACTTGTCAAACTCTTTCAAATGGAGTTGGCTATGAAGTTGACCATCACTGTGGTTAAGCCACCCAGAGGCTCATGTTCAACTTTTCTACTGGAATAGCCAAGACTTTTTTGACTGTGTAGCCAGACAGTCCCCCATCTGTGCTGTAGCATAGATTTATTTTGTCCAAGGCTCACCTTATTTGTCTGTCTTTTGCTTTGCAGTCAAAATATTTCTCTAACTTCTTAACCTAGCATCTAACCAAGAAGCCATTAGCATCCTGGCTTGTATTGGAGAGTGTGGCCAGCAGGATTAGGGAAGTGACCTTTCCCCTGTACTTGGCACTGTGGAGGCTGCACCTCAAATGCTTTGTTCAGTTTTGGGCCCTCCCAAAAAGAGACACTGAGGTGCTGGAGCATGTCCACAGAAGGGCAATGAAGCTGGTGAAGGATCTAGAACACAAGTGGCTGAGGGAACTGAAGTTATTTACTCTGGAGAAAAGGGGGCTCAAGGGGAGACATTATTGCTCTCTATTGAAAGGAGGTTCTAGTAAGGTGGATCAGTCTCTTCCCTCAAGTAATGAGTGACAGAACAAGAGGAAATCAGACTGTTAATGAACACCATATCAAAGGAAAGTTAGAATTCAAATGCACTGCACAGATAGCTACATGGTTGAAAAACTGTCTGGAGGTGATGGGAAAGATTAAAAGAAAAGCTATGAAAGAAAAGCAACTAATTTGGAATGGAAGCTATGCTCAAAGTCACCATATCCAGGTAAGTCTGACCATGACTCTTGCTGTTTCAGATTCAAGGCTCTACATCAGAAGCAGCATTTACTTGGGAAGAGGGATACATATTTAAAAAAACGTAAAATAAAAAAGACAAATATGTTTAATATTTGGAATGAATTTTCTGCAGAAGCTGAGAAGGCAGCGGCTTTGTCTGATGGATCCTCCCAAAGGAACTATGGCTCAGAGCAGTATCATACTTGTCTTCGTCTTTACAATGTAGCAATCCTGGAAGCAGACAAAGTGCAGAGAATGAACACATAGAAGAAAGGCATAAGTTTGCCGGTGAGAGAAAGCACTCATTCAAAGCCAAAGAGAGTTGTTTCGAGCGGGTTTCTTTGCTTTATTTTGTTAAACTTCAGCTTGATCGCAGCTTGAGCTTGAAAGCAGTTTAAAAGCCATGGCAGCATAAACCCAGTCATTCTATTGTCCAGCTTATGGCAGCTTATTTTGATTCAACAGAGGCATCAGAGCCAGGCATGGATACTGCTATATCTGCTCTGTGGATGCAGTTTAGTGCTTAGCCTTCTTTTACAATGCCCAGACTTTAGCGGTTTAAAATGAACTAGGTATGAGGAAGGAAAAGAGGGGTTTGCGGGGAGGAAAGTCACAACCTTTTCCCTTGCTCTCTGAATCCACATGCTTTCGAGGTGAAAACATGCAGTGTTCATGATGGTACATTTTGATTTCTTAAGGAAAACATCTCCCTCTTGGATTGATCACATGGTGGAAATAAGGCACAGAACTTATTTTTAGACACGAAGCAAGTGGCTTACAGGCACCTCATTTAATGAGTTTCTGTTTATAATCTGCAACAAGGGCAAAAATCTCAAGGGCAGGGCTGTAAATTAAGAACTTTCCCAGCTGAGGAAGTAATACTGTCACTGTGGTCCCATGTAGGTTAATTCCTAAACCCAAAGCACTGAGGTGTTTTCAAAAGTGGGTATCTGCAAGAAGGCAGGCTTTCTAAAGCAACTAAGGTATCCAAAGCTGCAAGCAACAACCTGTTCGCTCCCCAGTGTATGATACAAGATTACTAACTGCTGTTAAAATAATTAATCATTATGTGCCTTCCCTTTGCTGCCTTCATGACCTACAACGTAGGTTGCATACGCATGGAGACCTGAACCGGGACCCAAACTTGCTAACAAGCTTTCCGTGAAGCAAATTCAGAGCATGATTTAGTAGTTGAAGCACTGCTGAGGTCATACCTCAATCAACGAGGCCTGCAATCAGCTATCATTTTTTGGACCTTACAACTACATATACTTTCCAACAACTACATATCCTTTCCAACACAGTTAGCTTTTGGGACTGATTTAGGAGGAATGCTGTATTTAGAATGCAGAATCACAGAACAGTTAGGGTTAGGAAGGACCTTAAGATCATCTAGTTCCAAACCCCTGCCATGGGCAGGGACACCTCACCCAAGGCTCTGTCCAACCTGGCCTTGAAAACTGCCAGGGATGGAAAATTCATGATTTCTCTGAGCAGCCCACTAGAGTGACTCACCATCCTCACAGTAAAGAGCTTCTTCCTTATACCCTACCTGAACTTCCTGTTTCAGTTTGAACCCATCAGCCCTTGACCTGTTGCTGCAGTTCCTGATGAAGAGGAACTGGCATCTAATGAATAGTCCATCCCCAGCATCCCTGTAGGCCCCCTTCAGATACTGGAAGGCTGCTATGAGGTGTCCACGCAGCCTCCTCTTCTCCAGGCTCAACAGCCCCAACTTTCTCAGCCTATCTTCATACGGGAGGTGCTTCAGTCCCCTGATCATCCTCGTGGCCTCCTCTGGACTTGTTCCAACAG
>WYDI02039742.1:0-62996 GCA_009867235.2 Psittacus erithacus
AAGAGTTGTGGTAAACAGCTCAATGTCCAATTGGAGACCAGTAATGAGTGGTGTCCCTCAGGGATCGGTGTTGGGACAGTCTAGTTCAACATCTTTGTCGGTGACATGGACAGTGGGATTGAGTGCGCCCTCAGCAAGTTTGCCCATGACACCAAGCTTGCCGATGACACCAAGCTGTGTGGTTCAGCTGGAGGGAAGGAATGCCATCCAGAGAGACCTTGACACGCTTGTGAGGTGGGCTGATGCCAACCTTATGAAATTTAACCAAGCCAAGTGCAAAGTCCTGCACCTGGATGGGGGCAATCCCAGGCACAGCTATGGGCTGGGCAGAGAAGAGATTCAGAGCAGCCCTGAGGAGAAGGACTTGGGGGTGTTGGTCGATGAGAAGCTTCACATGAGCTGGCTTAAGTGTGCACTCGCAGCCCAGAAAGCCAACCGTATCCTGGGCTGCATCAAAAGAAGCACGACCAGCAGATTGAAGAAGGTGATCCTGCCCCTCTACTCTACTCTCATGAGACCTCACTTGGAGTACTGTGTGCAGTTCTGGTGTCCTCAACATAAAAAGGACATGGAACCATTGGAACAAGTCCAGAGGAGGGCCATGAGGATGATCAGGGGCCTGGAGTACCTCCTGTATGAAGACAGGCTGAGAAAGTTGGGGCTGTTCAGCCTGGAGAAGAGAAGGCTGTGTGGAGACCTCATAGCAGCCTTCTAGTACCTGAAGGGGGGCCTATAAAGATGCTTCATTAGGGACTGTAGTGACAGGACAAGGGGTAACGGGTTCAAACTTAAACAAGAGAAGTTTAGATTGGCTATAAGGAAGAAGTTCTTTACTGTAAGGTGATGAGGCACTGGAATGAGTTTCCAAGGGAAGTTGTGAATGCTCCATCCCTGGCTGTGTTCAAGGCCAGGCTGGACAGAGCCTTGGGTGGCATGGTTTAGTATGAGGTGTCCCTGCCCATGGCAGGGGGGCTGGAACTAGATGATCTTAAGGTCCTTTCCTGCCCTAACGATTCTATGATTCTATGATACCAAGGTTTCCTAATCCTCTTCAGCAGGAAGCAGTCACCTCCATACACAAGTCCCAGAAATGTTTCCTGAAGTGAGATCACTCTGTCACTTCACAATACTGAAATGCAGCCACTGTTCTTCCACTGAATTACTATGAAATTAAGGAAGCCAATTATTTAAAGAGATGGCTGACAATACAGCTAGAAATGGGAAGTTGCACCTTCCCTGCTCATCTTATCAAGCTAATCTATTTGGACAGAAAGCAGATTATTGAAGTCTGATAGATGAAAACAGTGACCATTTTAAAAAACCCAGTGATGTCCCATTATTTGAAATTTGATCTTTTAAAATGTGGGATTGTCACCAGTAAGGGAACATCAGTACACCAGCATTTGTATGCATAGAACATGGCAGAAGAAATTGACCTTACATACTTTTTCATTCCTGCAATAAAAGAAAAAAAGAAAAAAAAAAAGCTACGAATCACTTTCAAACACTACATTTTGTGAAAGTCTAACAATACTCTTTTCCTCCTTTTTCTTTGAAAAGCAAACAAACAAAACCCCACAAGAAAATAAACAGTAAGCCTCATCTGCCAAAGTAACATCCCAGCAACGCTCTGCTGTTGATTTTCAAGTAGAAGTGTTGATCCTGCCAAACTTCAAAGAGTACAGTACAATATAGTATTATACATAGGAAAATAAGCTGTGAAAGTGTATGTGCATGTGTGTGCACAGAAGCCTATGATTCAGCTCTCCAGTGGAAAGCTTTAACATCTCTAAATCTGAAATGAAATTCCATATTGAATGAAACATGATTTCAGCAGCACATTTTTATTCTTACTCTAAGAAAAGGAATGTTAAAAAGCTTGCTTCAATGAAACAAACTGCACATGAGATAAAAGTCAAAAACTTTATCCACAATAGCAATTCCCTACCTAAGCAAGTACTCCTTTCCCAACAATCTGAGATTCTGTAAGCACTGAGAGATATCCAGTAAGTGAGCCTTAGTTCTGTAAGGTTGTAACACCCTTCTGGTTCCAATGCCTCACAGATAAGACAGGTGGACTTGGAGGACAGTAACAAATCTGCAAACAAACTCAGAGATACAACTTTTATCTTTTGATAAACAGGAAAGAATGAATGGGTTTGACACCTCCTGAATTTCAACAGCTGTGGCAGTAGTGTAAAGCTTTGAATTGATACTTCCTAGCTAGGTCACTCAGTGAAAAAAATATCAGCGCCATTCAGTTAAGGAAGACACGAATCAACCACAAAACTCTAGCATGATATTTTGCTCAACATCCAAACTTCAGATTTCATTTAATTTTAGATCTGTTTTTTTTGAGTGCAAGGTTAATAATAGCACAGTAAAACTGCCCCTCATACTGAGGTCAGGAATTTAAATCCCAGTGTGTCTCCACACATCCTAAGAGTGGTACAGATACCACAGTGGTAGGCAAGTGAAATGAAAGTCCACAACACATCTTAGCTGTCCATCATTTTATTCAATAAATAATGTTTATTGATTCTAGTAAGGGTGCCATACTGAATTCACTTTTTAAAAACACAGTAGCTTTCCTGCCAAGACATGACAAAGTCCTGTACACTAACACCTAAATTCTTTTCCTTCCATTGCGTGGCCTTAATCAGAAAGCAAATGAGAAATATCAAATCTTCCTAAACATGGTTGTTACTGTAGTTCAACTACAGGACTAGATTTAGCCTAGACTGTACCTCTTCATATACAAATTGCTTGTTATCTGACCTTAGTATTGGCAAATTAGAAAACCCCATTAGTTCTAGTTCTCTTTTATGTCTAGAAGTCAAATTCTGTCAAACACAACCAATCCTCCATAGTAAGTCTATTCCAACAATGGCTGCACCCTGTTGTATGAAAGGTGGCTGCTTACTGACACAGTTAAGACCCAGACAAGACTGGAGAAAAACACCAGGCTGGCTTTTTCAAAATCACTTCTGGATCTAACAGAGTTTGAAGAGCAAAGTTGCACTCCATTAAACTTCAAAACACATTACAGAATTATCATAGAATGGTTAACGTTGGAAGGGACCTCTGCAGGTCACCTGGTCCATCCACTCTGCTCAAGCAGAGACACCTGGCCAGGACCATGTCCAGACAGTTTCTAAATACCTCCAAGGAGAGTCTCCACAAGATCTCCAGGCAACCTGTGCCAGTGCTCAACCATGCTCACAATGAGAAAAGTACTTCCTTATGCCCAGAGGGAATCTCCTGTGTTTCAGGGTCCACTGCCTCTGGAGCTGTCCTGTTAAACATCTTAACAAATGACAAAACCATTATCAGAATGCTGTCTTTTAAGGAAACTAAATATGGCTGGTTTGAGCAATTTAACTAACCCTATTAACAGTAACAGCAAGTAAGATGCAGTTCTGAGAAGCTTCCATGACATGATAGCACCAGGCTAGAATACAGAGCTTATCAACCACTTTAACTAGCAAAAACACCCCCAAAAGTTAAGGAGAAGTTTTATCTTCAGGCATAGTCTTTGAAACGCCTTTTGCTTGTTATTTTTGTTTCTTTACTTCATTACTGTTTACTTAAACAGCAAAAGACCTGTAATCTTTCAGCAATGATGCCAGCTCCAAGTAGCCAATGCATGCTAGGCAGCCCACTTCTTATGAGGTGGTGAGATCACTGCGAAAAAAAAAAAAGAAAAAAATTTAAAAAATGGACTAGCAAGTTCTTGGAACATCTGCTATCTAAATGGCTGCATAGCTCCCAGGAACTGAGAGGTCATATGCCACTGAGCTGCACAGGCACAGATACATCCAATTGCAGGTGGGAAATCCCACACAGTTACCAGACTGTCGAAAGGTCTCTCAGCAAGTACCAGTCTGCCTGCCTTTAGCAAGCAGCAAGGTAACAGGGAGTGAAGCTGAGAAAGCCACCACAAACTCCTACCATAGTCATCTTAACAAGCTAGCAAAGACTCAGCAGCCTACATCCTTCAGAACCAGCTTCATCAGCTCCCCCATATGCAAACAGCAACCACTAACAGGTCTTCAGGATCCCCGCTGCTACTGATGATTTACACTTTGTTATTTTAAAGTGCTCAGGCAGTACTATAGAAGAGTAACAGACACTCACTGCTTCTTAAGATATACAAGATAGCCAGCGATTGAAACACATTCACAATGAAACTTACTTCCTACTCCCTCCCTACATTTGTAAGTTGCACTTAAATTCACAGTTTATGCTGTCAAAGCTTTGTCTATGGAATCTCAGCACTCATGTTTGTCACAAGAAAGGGATATAGAAAGAAACAATAGAACCATTCATTCTCCTTCAGAATACAGTATTTTATAAGACTATTAAATAAGTTTCTTTCCTAGCAATACAGTTGCAGCCAGCGCAGTCCCAGGCGCCAGCATGCGCAAGATGTGCTAGACATCATGTTCAGAGGAGATGCTGCTATTGTGCCTCACAGTCTGAGGAAGCAGCAGAACCCTTCTGACAATGAAGCTTAGCATGGCTGGTTTCAAAGCTATCTGTTGTCACTGCAGACAGGACAGCAAAAGTCCTGTGAAAATAAGAATTGTATATTTCACTTGGGGAACTAAGAGTACAAATCAACTCTATCCCACTTCGAGGCTATTTTTCCAGCCACCCTGGAAAAGCAATTATCTCAGAAGAGAGCGAGACTCTTTTTAATGCAAGTGGTTGGTGAGATGGAAGAAAGTGGTGCCCAAAATCTGCATCCTACTCCACTCACATTAAAACCTGAAGGGCAGGACTTAACCTTCTGTAACAAGCAGAATTAACAATGACATAGATAGGCTTGTACACTGAGAAGGATAAAGTCTCCTACACACACAGTTCTCTTGGTGATTGACAAGCTGCTCAGAAATCGTCTGTTCTGTGGTTTCAGCCACTCTCTAGGAACAAACAAGTTAACATGTAAGGCAAATGGAGTATGCTCACAGTTCTTCTTTACTGGAACCATTAAGACAAGGAGCTTCATTCATTTTCACCAGCAACTATACAAAAATGGAACAGACTGAAGTCAGAACAGTAACAATGCATACACTGTGAATAGGAAGAATCACAACAAAAAAGTGGCATTAAATATGACCTAAAAGTGACCTAAGTTATCACCATAACAGATAAGAAATGACACTTGTGATAATAGACTTTTTGCAGTATCATCACAAGTGTTGATAACCAGAATTGGCAGAAAGCAAGATGAGGAAAGAGTATGAACTACATTTAGCCAGGGAAACATTTCAAACTTCTACCCTAGAAATATTAATCAGAGGATACAGCAAATGGCCAGAAAGCTTCAGGTTTTCCTAATGGCAACAAAAAGTCATTACTGAAATCCAACAGGTATCATTTCAGTAAACACAGAATAGTTATCAACACCAGTATAAACAAGGATTGGTTTCTCACCTTTACTATTTTGTATTGCTACCATCTCTGTTCAAAGAATAGAATTCTTTGAACAAGCAATGCATGACACCTGCAGCACCACACAGTGCCTTTTCTTTTGCTGTGATTATTTTTCAGATTTCATCTCGGCCAACATGCAGGCAGAATTTGAAGCCATCACTTTAAAAGTTGCAATTATGGAAAGACGAATCAAGAAAAAAAAAAATCTCATTAATACCACATTCATGCAATACACTGAAAGGCAGAAAAAAGGGAGTTGTGTTTGCACACCCATGTTAACATGAGTGTCAAAAAAACATCCAGAAAGAAATAATTCAGTGATGACATGGCAGCAGCTGTGTTTGCCAACTTAAATAGGATTCAGCCATCAAAACCCCACAACTTAAAGACTAAAGCGGGAATCTTCAGTTCAAATACTTGTAATTTAACAACTGGACTTTAAAGTGGTATACCTAGAAACACAGATACATATCCACCTCTTGGTCAGGCCAGGAACACAGAGCTTGTCTAATATGCTATTCAGCGACTTCAAAGGAAGGATTTTTCAAGTTCAGCCTAAATTGTAACAAAATTGAAAAGCAGTGCACAGAGATGCATAAAGAATCATCCACAGCCTTCCTTCTGTGACTTACCAGATGCTATTAGGCAGCCACTACCTTTACCTCAGGCTATCTTACAGCCAGATATACAATTGGTAAGTCTGGAGATCTCTTGAGCTAGCAGCTCATAACAATTCTCAATGCACTACTTCAGCTTAGGGCTTAGAGGTCAGTGAAAGTCAGTTCTTACTCTTTAAACTTCCTCCTGTTGCACATAACAGGGATTCCTGTCAAGCCACGCTTATCAGTATTTCCCACAGAAAAAGATTCAAGAGCCATGTCTAAAACAGCTTCAGACGAAGATTGTCAACCATAAGCAAACAGGCATTGCAAAAATTGCTCAGCACTTGCTACATGAAAAGCAGCTCAACGCTACGTCTTTACATTCGTGGTCAGTATCACGGAGCGCCCAGACACGGAAATAGGATTAAGTACTGCCATGCTCAGCGCTGCACACCAACACGTGACTTCTGCCCTGAGGAGGTCGCACTGAGTCAGTGGTGCCCTGGCACACCAGGCAAGCAGGAGCTGAGCTGCACTGGGCTAAGCTGGCCGAATACATTTCTCTGTCTCAGCTAGTGCTCAGTAAAAGTACTTGCTTCTTTTTACTAACAAGGCAGGTACCAGAATTGTTATTGAACCCATATAAAAAAAAAAAAAAGAGAAAAAAAGAAAAAAAAAAACCCAAAACACAACTCTGATCATTTAACAATTATCTCAGTTGAGATACCTGAATACAGAAAATCATAAAGAATTTGTGCAAGTTTTGTGTTTTCTTCCTCTGTTGAGACTGTCCTCGAATTTATTTATTTTTATTTCAAGTACCTTGCAACAATGTGCCCTAAGTTTTGTATCGACAGAGCTCCAAAACCACTACCGCAACACTGTGCTAATTCATGTCATAACTTCATATATAATAGAGTCTGCTATTTCTGAACATATGCACTACATGAAAGTCACAAGCAGCTTCAAGAACTTCGCATGAGCAACAAGCTAGGAACAGATTGAAAGGAGGAGGAGTTATGGATATCCTGCCTCTCAGGATCAGACTCACAGCTGTTCTTTTCTTAGCTATTATGCTTCCAATTTTACCTAGATTGTCATATTCATTAGCATCAACACCCACATCACTCGACCTTGAAGGCAGGCAGCAAACTTTGCTCCAAGGTAATTAACATTGAGGATATATGTTTTACATTAGCAGAATAAGGACAAGTACCCACAACAGGACAGAATGTTAAATACACAAAACCTCCTTGTCCTTCAGATAAACAAGAAACTAGAGCAATATAACATGTGCTTTGAGGCACAATATTCAAGAATTTACATACTTGTACCACAACTGACAGCTTCAGGAAACCAAAACCAAAGTCTGTCCCCCAAAGTATACTGCTTGAACACAACCACAAACGCACAAGACAGACACGCAAATCTCAAAGAGCAGAGCTGGGTAAATTTTGTTACAGAAACATTAGTCCCAGTCTGAGGAGCTGTTTGCCATAACTGACAATATCTGCAACCTATTATCTGAAACTTGATACAGGAAAAGGCAATTAGATTCTCCTAGAAGTTTTTTCAGCTACCTTAGTAGTGGTATATCACAGTATCAATCCCTCAGCCTTTTACCAGCAAAACTTTGTGCCTTTGGTGAGTCAAATCTTAACTGAAATCTATTGAGATTGACTTCAATAAGATTAAAATATGCTGATATAAATACTACGCTGCTTCTCACATATAAGAGTACCTCATGTCTGCACAGTCACGTATTCTGCTGCCTCATTCATCACTGCATTTTTTAAAAATGCATATTACAGCAAATAAGATTTAAGCCTAAAGCATATTAGCAATTCATACATGAATTTCCTTTGAATGGGAAGGCTTTCCTCGTTTTGTAGCTAAAAGCACTGTTTATAGCAACTGAAAACTCAATTTTTCAATGAGAAACAGTAAGATCCAAGACTACCAGAGTAATGCCCTATTTCAGGCTACTTCTACACAGCATGTAACAAGACCTCCAGAATGCAACAAATGAAGGAAAGGCTGTTAGAGCGACATGCATCTGTTTATAATAGATGCGGTTTGAACGAGATTCAATTCTTTACAATGACATACACACAGCTACTGAAATAAATAAGGTTTTTTACAAAATACAGTATAATGACATTTGCAAAAGTGTCTGAGCCAGCCACGCATGCAGTATTGCAATAAGCAGACTCCAGCAGAGTCTCACCATCACTTCCTGCCCTTGGTGAACATGCTAGTAATTTCAGTCCAACCACAACTGTTCAGGGCACACTCATATACAGAGAGCAACTCCAACCCCTAAAACAACCTAGATAGCGCAAAAAATGTTAAGAGAGGAAATAAGCAGGCCTAACACTGTGCGTGGGGTAGGGGATATCAGGGTAAAGAAAAAAGAATAATGAATTGTGAATGCTATTGCTTTGGAAGTAGACTAGGAGCCAAAGCGGAAAATATTTAGCTTAATCTATTGGGACTACACCCTAGGGAGTATTACTTCAGATTTATTTTCCTTTTACATTTTCAATAATAAAAAACAAAGCTCATGGAAATTAAAATTGTTGTTATCTATGGCTTTACAGAAAAAGTCCATGAAAACACCTGCTTTGAATACTGAAATCAGACTTACAAGTGCTGTTGAAATTAACTAGAGTGAAACATTCTGAACTCTATCATTAATCGATGAAAGTCAAGAGATGAAGCAACAACCAAGTGTTCCTGTGTCCCTTCTCAATAAAGTGCAGAAGGAAAAACACTATTACCGGCATTAGAGGCCCAGGACAAAAATGCAAGTAAGGCACACAAATTACCTTACAAGGCAAAGTGAATTTGTTAAACGCCCTTTTCTCCAGCCATTCCAGATAACCTCCCTCATAAAAATAAATCAGCAAGTGCCAGTGAACCGCACCAAGCAGTTCTCGAGTAATGGAGTATTTAAATGCTCGTAATGCCCAATTTGTCCTCAGATGAAAACTAAATCAACCTTGAAACTGAAGCGGCTAGACTTAATTAACCTATTTTCTTAAAGATGTGCGCCAGGAAAGGAAATAACTAAATAAAACGGTGGCGTTTTTCACTTTGCATGAACACAGAAAGCGACAGACTGAGACGAGAGTGACGGCTCTGCAAACATGCCCAACATTTCCCAAGTTACGCTTACAGCCAGCTCCGTTCCCCAGAGCAGACAACAAGGGGGGGAGCCCTGCTCTCGCCCCTTCCCTCAGGGAAAGCCACTTCTTAGGGCCAGGAGTATCACAGCTAATCCGGAATCCGCTCCGCCCCGGTGCCACACGGAGCACACCGGGAGCGACACGAACAGAGCGCAGCCCTCAGCAGTACCCTCCCGAAGCAGGAAAAGGTGTTTAAGTTGGCTGCAGCTCCTGAACAGCCGCGCGGGGCTGTAACTGGCGGCAGGGACTCCCGACGGCCGCTGGAAGGGCTCTGCGAGAGGGTAAGGCGCTGCAATAGCAGCCGCGACCAGCCCGCCCACGGCCCGGCCCGCAGGCGCCCTCGGTGCGAACTCGGCGAAAACGGTGCCTTTCGTGAGGTAAAAGGACACTTTAGTCCCGTGCCGAGCTAGCACCTCAACGAGGGGAGGCACAACTGCCGCCAGCCCACCCGGGATATACGCCCTGCCACGCTGCTTCCCACCTGAGCTCCTCACCTGCCGAGCTACGGCCCGCCGGGCGCCTCCGCCATAGCCCCCGGGCAGCTGCGCCCCACAGCCGGACGGCAGGAGTCGGGCAGCAGTGGCAACCGCAACCATAAAGAGCCGCCCGCTTCACCTGCGCCGGCCCGGGCGAGGGCGCGCGGAGCAGCACCTCTCCCTGCTTCGCCTCCTGGAAAACGTCCACGAGCGGGGCTGAGGGCGGGGCCGCCGCGCTTGATTGACATCAGCGATGGCCAATGGGAAGCGCCTGCTCCCTCTTCCCCCACCCACCCTCTGCATGCTAAGGAGGCGTTATTCCCGCCCGCTGGGGTGGGGAAAAGGGGGTGTTTCCATGACGTCACGGCCAGCGCCTCGCGGGCAGGTGGGGCGCGGTCTCTGAGGGGGCGCGGGCTGCGATGAGCTCGAGCTCGAGCTCGTGGCTGGGCTGGAGCGGCTCGGGCACGGCGCGGTGCGGTGCGCGGGGAGCTGGTGGCGAGGTGCGGAGCTAATCCCGTATTGTCCCCGCGGGAGCCTCGGGGCAGGGGGCGCGGTGGTTTCCTCAGCCGCCCCTGCCCGAGGGCGCGGTTTACCCTCGCCGTCGGGGCGAAGTGTGAGCGGCCGCCGGCGGAAAGGGCTTCTTGTGGGGTCGGCGGACCCGCAACGGCCTGAGGGGATCAGCGAGCGGGGAGCCCTCCCCTTGCCCTGCTTTGCGCTCCCCCTCGGGAAGGGCTCCCCTGTGAGAGAGGAACACCCCTTCCCGCCCCCTCGCTTCCTAAAATTAGCGTGTTCCTCCGAGCCTTATTTAAAAGAAACTGCTTGAATGACTAATTGGATTCAAGCCGTTAGAAGCGCCCTGGACTGCTTCCACGAGCCCTTTAATGTGTGTGCTAAATCTTTCCAGAATCGTTAGTGCTTGTGAGGATGTAGACGGGATGTGACCTGGCACACAATTCACACAGGTTTTATTTACAAAGTGTGGTTCAATCCACACTTGGAAGAAAGGGAGGGGGGTGGGAACAACCACCCTGTTTTCCCTTCTCAGCCTTATGTGCTCAGAACTGATCACCTGCTTTTCAATTCCATTCAGAACTTGGTGCTTTTCTCAGCTGGAATGAGTATGGGAAACAGAAGCCCTTTTCAGCATGTGTACCATTCATACTGCGTTAGAAAAGAGCAGAAGCACTTGGAAAAGCAAGCTGGAGCTACATCCCAAAAGGTAGGGAGGGTATCAATGGATGAGAACTTGTGGTAGCATAATCCAGGAGTAAAGCTGTACGTTCAGTTTTGAATTAAATCTCATAGGGGCATGAGAGACATCAAGTTTGTTAAGAACACTGTCCAGCAGAGGTTTCCCAAACCATAGACACCAAAGGGACCCAAACACCTGGAATGTCTCTTTCAGAGCTGGCCTAGGTGCTACTGCAGCAGAGAGGGCTTCTGTTGCCTTTGCTGCTGTCTGTAGCCGTACAGCCTGCTAACAATTTAAGGAGGTGCAGTTGACACAATTAAAACTCAAGTAATGATGTTTTGGTCAGCACCAAGCAACAAAGTTGATGAAAACTAACAGCAGCAGTTTTACTTTTGATTATATTGTTTGGTGTAGCTTCAGATTACTGCTGTATGGGAATTCAGGCATTGCCCAGGGGTGTTTATCACAATAGCTTATAGCAATTCCTTAGGTTTCAGGTTTATAGAAGTTTGGTGTTATAAGTACAAGTTTTAGGACAAAATTAACACTATCCTTTTAAAGAGTGCAGTTGTTGAACTAAGGGTACCAAGTATACTCCTTTTTCCTGCTGCAGGCTGTAGGCAACTGGAATAAGTGGATGGTACACATTTCTAAGGATCGCATGATATAATAACACACTGTTAGGTGAAAGTATGTTTCCTATGCATATATGGCCTGTTCCAGCTCCCACTGAAACCCAAACTCAGATCACCTCTTGATTTGGAAAGGAACTGGGTGGTTCCCTGAGGATGTACAGTCTCCAGGCCCTGCAACAAAAAGAAAACAAAGCAAAAATAAAATTATAAGGTTGTGGACTCTGCAGTCTCCATCTTGAATCCATCTGTGTAGACGTTACATTATTTGAGATTCCTGAAGTATTTAGGACACTTGCTGTTCCTGTGTTCCTCACAGCAAAAAACACGGGCTGAGCACATCTCTGGTCTATATGAAATTATTTCATTGGGGTTATATTAGGAAGAAGTTTGATCTTTCTGTGGATTTAGGGCTTTGTTTTCTTTTGTTCTGCCCTTCTGATAAACAGAAACGTAAATGAAAACGTATTGGAGTGCTGTCTTTTTCTGGGCTAAAGAAAAGTTTATAAATAAATTAATGGGCAGCCCTTTGAGAATAAGATCTTTTTTTTTTGTTAGACAAACAGAGAAATAGGGACAGTTCTGTTAACTGAGATACCAAAATGCAATATGGTTCTACACATCAGAGGAAATGTACAGGCAGAAAGCCTCTGTCTGAATATAGATTGCTGTTTTTCCTTCTTAATAGATCCATCAACACAAATCCATCTGGTTTATAATAGTAAAAGGAAGGTGGTTAGGGTGTTCCTCAGCACCATGCACTTAACCTTCGATTTATCCTTGCTCTTTGGTTTTTCTGTTCTGATTGATGGAGCCTTATGACGCTGTAATCTTCCCAGAGCTATTAAGCAGTGGAACTCCATTCTGCATAATCCAACAGGTATTTTTTTAATTCAGTTTACCTTTGATCTGATATAATTCAGACTTAAATTACATGGTCTGGATGAAAACTCTACCACTATATGTGTCCTTTTAGCTTGCTCTTTACTGTGGTTTTGTAAAGACAGTTCACAATGATGTTTCCAGTGCTGCGATGAAAGGGATTGTCTTTTGATTTCCAGGTTTTGTTTTAATTATGAGGTGAAAATAATTACTGCATCTCTATTGAACTCAAAGACATGCAATGATGTTTCATGTTTAAGTAATCTTGTTCTTATGTGAGTGAACAAGCTTCCATACCATGTTTATGGACCAGACAAAGAAAGGCTCATTGTGAAATATGAGTTACGTCCTGTGGTTTGAGCCAAACAACTAGGACAAATAAGACTTGAGAAGAGCTTCTACATTTACAGCAGAGGAATGTATCCTTGTGGCTGAGAAGGTATGAGCAGCAGGAGAGCTGTATACATTGCAAGATTACTGGATTAATCTATGTCTTCCGATGACTATGCACATATGTCTTCAGTCTTGGGCAGGAGTTATGTGTCTTGAAATTCAGCAACATCTTTCCTTGTGCACCAAAATAAATCTGTCCTTGGTAGCTTTCCACTTTCCACCAGCCCTTCTCATCATGTCATTTCTGTCCTTATAGCAGTACCTTTTATTTCATTCTCAGTTACAGCTCATAAGCCTTCTATACCATTGACAATGCTTTGGCAAATGTTGCTGTTGTCCTGTTGCATTTACAGGCTGGTATTATGTAAGCTGGCACTATATTTCCTGCATCTTTCTTGCTGGTATTTCTAAATGCTTGCCTATCTTCTTCATCTCCCCAGTCTGCTCTTCGCATGGCCACAGTCACTGGGTCTTCTTTTGTGGCTTTTCTGGCTTCCCAGCTAGAATAAGCTGTGTTAAATTCCCTTTGGAGCCCTTCTGAATACCTCTGAGTTAGACGTTTACTTCTGAAGTAGTGCCCATCTCATATATGTGAAAGCATCTCGTGTGTTGTGAAATTCATTCATTGTTACAAATACTTGAGCAGTCTTGATTCTGCCATACATTTGTATAGTGATCAGAGCTCTACAGCTGTGGAGTAAAACAGACCTGCTGCTGCAGCAGCCTTTACTCTTTTTCTCCTTACAAACTGCTTAACTGGCCGTAGTTATTCAGATGAGGGTAGAGAGAGCATGCTTTCTGTGTTGGCAAAAAGATGTGTGGCCAGAAGTTAGTGAAAATATGAATGAGTATCCACCAGCTTGGTACTCAGCAAGGAATCACCCCTGTGGACTGTACCACAGTAAAGAAAGTAAGCAAACATTCCTTTCCTCAGAAATTTTCTCTGGCCCAAGCCTTACAAAGCAGAAGTAGGATGAACCAGGCTACAAGCATGAATAAGATGCACAGATTTACTGTGGCTGCTATGACTATCCGTAGAGTATATCTGCTGGGTAACCTGACACATGATAGCTTTACAGCCTTTTTCTACAGCGCTGCTGATCCATCCTGGAAGGCACCAGTGAACTCCAAAGAAATAGAGAAGGCATGCAACATAAGTTCTTTCAATGAAAATTAAAAGAAAAACAAAAAGGCAAAAAGCTGAAAATGCAGACTCTGGTGAACTCAGCCTTTTCCTGTGTGTATTTGCAGCACCTGCCAAATAGGATATATGGTCTTAGAAATAGCTGAATTCAAATGGTAACATTCACCACTGGTATTAAAAGTAGGTTTTTTGCTGTTGGTTTGACTTGCATGTGTCTGTTCTGTTTAGGTCCAGGGAAACTGGGAGGGCCCAGTTGTATCAGGTCTAGCTCCCCGGCTTGCTGCATTTGAGAGACAACTTCTGAATGTCAAGTGGTCACCCTGTGGTGAATGAGAAATCTAACATCCAGACTGCTAGAGAAAAAGATAGTGAAGAATCACTAAGCTTCTGCTTTCACAGAGACAAGGACATGTGTCAAGCCATAACTAATACTGATTTGGAAAGGGAAGGCACCTCCAAGGTTTTCAAGATAAAATTATTCAGATTTTTTTGATTTTTAATAGTAGAATTTTCCTTGAAGAAAAGCAAAACAAACTGGCAATTGAAGATTCTGGGTTTGTCAGTCTTGAGCTGGTTTCATACAGAGCAGATGCTGTTTTATAACAGTTGTCTTCCTCCCCCTCATTGGTGACTATTACTCATTCTTCCAAGTATTCTGGGATTTTAGTATTTATCTAAAATGCAGTCAGATGGAAAAAAAAACACCAGTCTTTTTTTTTTTTTTTTTTTTTCCGTATTACTTAAAGCAGAAAATACCAGAATATATGGAAGTTTGCCGTATTCAGAAAGCGTGTTTACAGAGATATGATACAGATCTATGCAGAATCTGGCATCCAGACACTGTTCAGCTGGCAGAGAGTAATACAGCTATTAGGAAACAGTGTAATTCAGTGCACTGTGGGCCAGATTATCCTTCTCTACTGATACAAGCCTGGTTATTCAAGTTGCTAGAGAGGGGTTCTCCCTGGAGTAGGAGAGACAGAAACCTCCTGTGAGGCATAAAGGATTAGCAGAGATACTCCACACTCATGGATATTTTGGCTTTCTAAAGTCTTAAGCAGTTGCAGATGGAAGACTTAATATATTGTCCATTCCAACCAAAGTTTCTACTTACTTCATGGGGCTCTGGGTGAAGCGCAGGCATACCTTTTGTGTTACTCTTTTTCCGTAACTATCACACACAGTGTGGAGCACTTCAGGTCCAGAGATTAGGTCCCTGCTCTCCTTTTCTCAGAGGAACTGCACACAGATTCTTTAATCTTTGAAGACTGCCATGTTTTCTGCAGTGAAAATAGGATCCAGATTTCTCTTATTAGGGCTAGCTTTGCTATTCTTTTCCTTTGAATAAACACAATAGGAAAAAATGTGGAAACATTAACGCACAAAAACTGCTGACGTCAAGTTATTTCATTCTTTCAGGACTGTGAAGGTAAGATAAGGCAGTGAATTTATATCTGGAAGGTATGTTCTGAAAGGCCATGGAATAGATGCCTTTGCATTTCAGTTCAAAGTAAAAATAAATTATATCATTCAAACCTTGTAAATTGTACCTCAAGGTACATTTCCTACCAGCGTGGGCAAAGTTTTCCATTGTGGGAACTCCTTAAGGTTGCTAGTGCTTCATTTGATGCATGTGATACTCAGCAAGCATCAGTAATGGCAGTAACAAGTATGACCCTGACAATGTGTGCATGTCCAGCTACAGACAATAAATTTGTTAGCAGTAATTCTTGACTAGCATCAGAATGAAAGAGCACAGGATCAACAATCTGCACACTCACTTGAAAGTCAGGCTTCTGGCCTCCAACCAAAGAGCTGTTCCAGAGCCTTCCTGCTCCAGTGATCAGACAGTCTCCCAGTTGTCAGATTAGGCACAGTTACAGCCAGTTTGTGCCTATTGATACTTTGCACCCATGGACCTGCACTTCAAGTGAAAAATTGATGTCCCAGACCTGTCCACTGCCACAACTCTTAGATATATGAACTTAGGTCAGAATTTCTCTAGAGTAGAAAGTGTGACTGTTGCTGTGAATTAACTGTTCATTTTGCATCAGGAGATTTCCAACAGGAAAACTGTTCTTCAGTCTGGTTGCCAAGTTCCAGTGGGGAAGAGCTAAGCTAGATAGATTGAGTTCTGCTGAGGTACAGTAGAAGTCTCTCGTCTTTCTGTACTGCATCCATCAATGTCATGGCCTGAGTTTTAAAGCAATTCAGAAGCATACTAGTATGGCTTGCTTCCCAGTTTCAGTCCTGTTAGAAGACCTTATTTGACAGAAAAATTCGTCTTCCCAGGCATCACAGCTCTGACTCCATGCAAAACAAGTCACCTTTATTCGAAATTACACTGCGGTTCCAGGCAGCTGTATCAGACAAGGTCTAGCGCTATTGACATCAATGGAATAATCATCCTTCAACTTCAACAAGCTTTGGGTCAGATGCCTCACATACTAGATCAAAATATTGAGTGGCTGGGATTTTCCTTTGGATCTCAAAACAATGATGAGGATCCTGGCAGCTCTCAGGAGGACAACCACCTTCCCCCACTACTGCCCTGTGATAATAGAGGCAAAAGAGGATACCCAGTCTATTGCTCAATGCATCCTTTCACCTTGCTGTTTTTCAATGGGTTTGCTGCTGAGTCTCTGTGGTTAAGAAAATTTTGACAATGATGAAGCAATAAAAGCCTTCATTGAACTCAAAGGTGATTGCAGAAAAAGAGAAGAACAAAAGTATTTACAGCATTAAGAAAGTTTTGACAATGATGAAGCAATGAAAGCTTTCCATTGAACTCAAAGGTGATTGCAGAGAAAGAGAGGAACAAAAGTATTTATGACATTAGAGCCACAGTCTGACACGACTGACTGACAAAGTAAAATAGAGGAAAAGCAAACCTCCCACACAGCCTGCCTTGGGCAAACATTAGCAAAAGGCCTGAAAGGAAGTTTACTCACCTGCAGCCCAGGTATAGCCAGTTCAACACGGTCACCCCAATCCAGTCAGTTGCTGATGAGGCAAGTAGTCACTTGGCACAAACTCAATTAACAATGCCCTCAACCATGACAGAGATGTGCAGCTGCCTTTCTACTTTCCTGCCTTCACAAGAGGTGTGGAAAAGGAATATCAGTAGTTTTAAAGCCAGCCACTTTTAAAATCTCCTTTTGAATACAAATAGATATGGATTTACCGGCTGTTAAGATTTTTAGTTTAATAAGCTGTTATTATTTTAAAGGAATTAAAAAAAAAAAAAAAAGACAAAAATCCCCACACCCCGAAACAGAAGCTGATGAAAAGTTAAGCAAATACTAGAGCGAAAATGTTGAGATAATTGGTCTGTACACATTTGTAGGAACTAAGAGTGAACAAATCTATATTAAAGCCTTTGGAAAAATCCTCCATTCATAGGTTAGAAGAAAAATATTTAGCAGAGACATGGAGCTGTTTATGTACATTCATTATCACACACTAGTTAGTATAATGGAATGGCAGGAAATTACTACCTGTGGGGAATTCAGGGATTTATCTTGGCTTTTAGAAGTAATAAAAGCAAAAAATTCCTGGAGACATCTTTGAAAAGATGGAATTAAATCACATTACATAACTGGGAGCAGGTGATGCAAGAATCCCTAAGTAAGAAGTAAAATAAAAAGCGGCTGAATTCAAGAAAACCCATCCCATGAAATGAAAAACACACTTGGAATTAAATGGGCTGTTCATCGACTTCAAAGAGCTAAGGCAAGTGTTATGGCGAACGTTTACTTTGCAGGGAGAAAACATAGTGTTCACTCTTTAAAGTGAAACTCATGTTGATTTTGGAATTATAGGTTAAAGAGTTTTAGCTCTGTGTTGAGGTAAAGAATTAAAGGGGCATTTCTGAGGCAGCCGTGGGACTATTACAGGCTAGAAGCAAGCAGTCATAACAGTAGGGGAAGAGATGGAAGCAATATGCCTCCCTTGCACTGGCTTCCATAAGCGAAAATAAAGTCACTTGCTAATGGTGTGAAAAAGTATTTGTTTTCTAAGATTTATCTCAGTATTAAAATAGTGGCTAATGAAGGATGAGGGATGCAATTAATTCAGAGCCTTGAAACACTGTCAATAAAGTCTTTTTCAAAGAGGCTGTAAAGAAGCTTCAGAATCAGAGGTGAAAGGTAAAGTTCTGTCATGAGTTAAAAACTAGCTGAAAGAGAATCACTTTGAAGAGCTACGATAAATTCCTGCCTCTTAAAATGAAAAAAGATTAATAGCAGGATGCCCTGAGGACCCTGGCTGGAGCCAGTGTTCTGTATATTATTCAGAGTCTGGGAGGATGAATGATCTGGTAGTAAAATTTGCGTGTGATACATGTTATTTGGGTTTGGCACAGTTTGGGAGGATTCTGAAGAATACCAGATGGATCTAATAAAGCTACTGTAAACATTTGGAAGTAATATAATTGTAAATGAAATGCCAACAGAAAAAGTTCCAAGACAAGTCTTGTTGGAAAGAACATGGGCTGTGTGGCACGCTTGTGTGCGGTGGGCTCTGAATGAACTGTAACCTCCAAGGGCAGCTCTAAGCAAACTGGCAAGAAGACCATTAAAAACCACCAGTAAAACTGCCAGTGTGATTGCTGTCATCTCGAGACTGTTTGCAAATATGAGCTGACTTTGCTGAATAGTTTTGGCAAGAAAAGACCCATAAATGTTTGAGGGTCAGATTAAAAAATGTGGTGACTGGAGCACTTGGCAAAGATGTGGGAGAACGAGTTCCCCTTCCTCTCCTGTGAGGGAAGTGCATATCTCATGGGGGAATGCCAGAGCTACCACAGAACAAGCTGTGCCAAAGGGTGTGGGTTGAGTGGTTTCATTTAGTCAGAGGAAAAAACCAAAAGAGAATGAATCCCTAACTTTGGCAGTGATTAAACTATTCTCAAGAAGATGCGGTGCTTTAATGCTTCTCCCTGATCTAGTGGTTTTAATTAGTTGTATGTCAAAAAACCCCTTGATTCATTTTAGCTACCCCAGAAAATGCTTTAGACAGGTGGTCAGGTCTCCCACTTCATGCTTACTCACTGAAGAAGCAGGAACAGTAAACGCTAGAGGGTTTTCCTCTACTTCTCTTCCAAGCAAAACCTTCCTCTGAGGCTGACTGGAATATTTGTGCCGAATGAACCAGTGGTTTTCAGGGTTTTATTCTGGCATGGAGAAGATAGACCTCAGTCTTGATTGTAACCAGTTTCTGTTTAAGTTGTCCAGTGTAGCTATCAAATCAGTTTCTGGTGCTCAAGATGGAAACACACACTGGCAGCTTATCCAAAATACCTGCTAAGTGCTCAGATGTCAAAAAGTGAGTAAGTATTAACATTTGTAAGAGGAAAATAAAAGGTAACAAATGAAATAATAGGACACTATGCAGTGTTCTTCTGGTCTTAACTTTGTTAGTTAACAGAAGGCTGCTACAAGGAAGGTTTGAAACTTAAAGACATTTTTTCAAAGGCAACCCACATAGCTTTCTTGTGCAGGTTTTTGCATTTTCACTTGCTCATTTCATCTGCCTCTCTTCTCTTTCATTCCTTCAACAGATTCATATGTACCATAAGTGCAGACTCAAACATTCTTTCTACTAGTTTTCCTCTATTTTTCCCTTCCCCCCCTCCCCCTTCTCAGGTGTTCTTCCTGTCACTTCTGTATGTATTTGAGAATAACTTGAATTTGAAAAGCACCTTGTTTAGTAGGTACATGCTTTCTCTGTATGCATTCGATTCATGAAATCTCACACTTAAAGAAAATGATCCAGGCATAACCAGATGGCACTTTCACAAATCATAATTGTCATCACAGAAGTGCCCCAGTGTCAGTGTGAGGTGTGTATTCAGTATCCACTCCCAAAAAGAAGAAAAGGAAGGAAAGGGACACAGACAATGTGTGCAGGGAAAAATGGAGTGTGCTGCTTGGGCTTCTGTGCTCTCAAAGTAGTTCAGGGAGGAGGTGCCCATAAAGGTGGCTGTCATTTATCCAGCAAATGTAGGCTGAATGGCAATGACATCTTCAGAATGCCAGCTGAAAAGATCTGAGTCATTCAGGTGAGATTTCTGAATATAAATGGCAGAAACCCCCCCAGAGTAAGAAACTCCAGGGGGGAAGAGAAGAGAGTATTTTAGGGGTAGCAGAATTAAGGTCTGATCTCTTACAGATTTATTTCTCTATATGTTTCCTAAAAAGCTCCACTCAATAACTCCATTTTCCCCCTCATCTTTTCCAGTATACCTACATGTCCCTAAGCTCTTCTACGATAGTCTTATCTCATTGCAGGTCCTCTCATTACCAGGGCAAAGAGGCCAGATGTGCTTAGCTGAACTGGAGTTCTGCCCCTGGTCAATTAATAGTGCAGACTAATGAGCCAGCCTGTTCTGACACAGAAGAGCAATGGCTGAATTATTCCTCCTTCTCCTGCATCATGAAGGAAATAATGGGCTTTTTCTATGTAACCATAGATTTTTTACATATTTGCAGGAACTTTGCAAATTTGCCTAATTTACCTGAAATCAACCCACAGGTTCATAGTTATTAGAAGTAAATTGATAGATAGGTGAACAAACAACTTGGCCAAGTAGGCATTATTTCCTGAAGAAAACGGACTAAAAATAGTTTTCTCTTGTGAATGCTCGACACTCTAGGGCCTCTTTTCAGAATGGATAGACTTAATTTTTTAAAAGAAGTAAAGCCTAGCTATCTGATCCAGGTGAAATAACTTTGTAAATGAAAGTTAGTTTAGAAATACAAAAGAAAAAGGCAAAAGAGTCTAATAAAAGCTGGGTTGAAGCGTTGCAAGTAGAGCCAGATTGAATCTGGGAAGCAGAATACCCATGTTCTCATGGGGATGTGCTCTAAACTTACTGGGTTGAGTTTATTATGCTAGTTTGGAGAGCCTTGTACTGCAGAGTTGCCTACTATTAAATCTCTTTGCATCTACTGGTAACAAGATTTACCAGTGTTTTTATTAACTTTGTTGTTGCCTTGTCTAGTTTATTCTAACACATCTCTCACGACTGACTTTGCAGAACTATGCTCCTAAAGCTGGCTCAGCAACCTGAGGGTGGCCTTCACGGACTCTGCTGGAGAAGATAGAAATGACCAAGTTATTCCCAGCTAGATTCTTTCTTCCAGTAGAGCCCAGGTAGGATCCAGTGCTGTTTCTCTAGCCATACTTTAGTATCTAGTTGTCCTCAAGCATTCACCCCAAGCCCTTTAATCCCAGTCCCAGCTAAAGTGGTGGGGAAGGAATGTGGAAACCTTCTGTCCTGCTGTCCTAGGTGAAAAAATGGCTTAAATTATGAAAGCTAACAGGGGGCACATAGGTGTGTGTATGTGTGTGGGGATGAATGTGTGAAGCTGAATTTCTGAACTGTGAAGCAGAAACCTGCTACAGAAACACCAATTACAAGGCTGGTCATGTGCATTGTGCTTCTGCATACTGGCTGTTCAGACTGAGAAAAATGAGACTGCAGAATTCTGGAAAGAAAAGCTGGTGATAAAACAAAAGGCTTCTGAAAATAAGTGGTCTCAGTAAAAAAGTGACCTGGAAAAAGGAAGGTGAAGATCCTGGCAAAAGGAACAGTTCTGAAAGTGGGGGAAAGGTCCTAGAGACCACCGGGCTGCATGCAGGTGAATGCCAGGGGATGGCCTTCCTGGATGGACAGTGATGTGCCCTCTCGGGAGGGAAGTTGAGACCTAGTGGATGTAACACTGAGGTAGTGGCAGGAGTATGTGAAATAATTAAGAAGGGTAAAAGTTCTAATCTTATTTGTTAAGTAACCCTCAGTTCCCAGATCCACCATGGGTTGTCATTTGCCCTGTCTCACCCATGACGCTGCCATTTTTAAATAGTCTGCATTTCCTGGGCTAGAGATGGTGTCGGCTCATGTGATTTTTGTACATTTCTTTGCTGCTGTGATAGAAAAGATTAAAAAGAACTTTGTCATATAATTACTGTTTTCCTCCAAAGATTTCTCAGCTGATATAAAAGCACTCCAAAGCACACATTTCAGTGGGAGAGGAACACTGGCACTTTTAACCTTGAAATAGGCACCTGAAAGAGAGTAATGCAGTATAAAAGGTAAACACTGATCTGGTTCTGCTGCTATTCTAAATACTTGTGAATAGAAAAGGCCTTTTCTAGGTATAGTAAAAAGAGCTGATATAGAAACTCATCAATATTAACTGCAAACTGTTAAAATGTGTGCAATTAAAAAAAATTATCAGGAATACAATCAATTTATAATGCAATAAAATTGGTGCGTAGTAATAGTTATTTTTCAAACAACTTGTCCTCTAACAGGGGCATGCCTTTGAGTGACTAAGTCCTTTTCATGGTGTGAAGTGAAGCACTGGAGATTTGCAGTGACATCTTATATCTTACTGGGTGTTAAGCTCATCTGGATAATAAGCACTAGTCTGATGTTAGCAATCTGCTTCTTTCTCCTCTGTCTCCACAATAAATTCTTGACAACTCCTTCTGATGACCAGATATTTGCTTCATAAGCATGTTAAGGTGTCCATGGGAATATAGGTTTTTGTCACTGTTTTCAACAGTCTTGTAAGCAGAGACGAGGAAAGTCAGAGATCTCTAGTTCCTCATTTATAAAGGCCCACTTTCTTTGGCAGTACAATACCTCAAGGCAGCTCAGGTCAAGCATTTTGTTATGACAACATTCCAGCAATGTAATCATAAAAGCTGCAAACAATTATCTTCTCAGAGAGTTTCTGAAACTTACTGGTGAGGGGAGCAAGTCAAAATAGCAAGGACTCTGGCTGTGGTGTAACTCTTACAAGGAAATGGAGGGTGTCATTAGACTGACAGGTTATTTCCTTTTCACTTTTTACTGCTAAATATTCACAACCCTGGTTAAAACAATTAAAACAGTAAATTATGGTCTGCTTATTTTTTGCTGAGTAAACTTGTACTTTTTTATGGTTTGGACCATTTTTGCAGACTCTGCCCATTGCCTATCAACAAAGAATATTGTTACAGCATCTTACAGCTTGGTGAAACAAGTACCATGCAAAGCTTCGGATATGTTCTCTGAAACTAGGCTTTCCAGCTCTATTTGTTCCCTGAGAAGGCACAACACTTCTTTCACAGGTCTTGTAAAGTTCCGCGATGCTTTACATCAGATCACAGACATGGTCAGTAACATGGGTACTGGAAGTCTGCGGTAATTATCCTGAGTCTTTTCACCTTGTCATATCCCACCACTTTCTTTCATAGAAGTATTATTGTTGCCATTTGTGTTAGGACTTCAGTAAAGCTCAAGTCATGTAAGAACATAACACTGAACTGCAAAAGGTGACACAGTTACCTTGGCAAAGGGAACAATGATCAGATCTATTGCAAATGCTATCCTTGGAAGTAGGTAACAGATATAGACTTAGTCTCTGGTTGGTACCAACTCTGAACTAGGCATGCCTCCAAGTGATAAAACCTCCATTTACTGAGGAATTGGCAAATAACTCTATGGTGGACTGCTAGTGACTTTTACACAGGCAATGTACGCGCGGAATCTGGTTTCTTGCATAACAGCAGCTCTTTCAAGGTCACAGCTTGATAAGGCCTATTCATGTTTGCAGAACACCCACACTAAACACATTAGAAAGCCAAGAGTAGGAGAAAGTGCTAAACTCTACACTTCGGGTAAGCTCTGCTTACATGAGCTGGCTCTGTAGTGACTTCTGCCTCCGATTTGTACAGATAGCTGCACTGAAAGAGAAAACAGCTACTGACAGAAGTGCACACAGGCTTTAGAGCTGTGGCTCTTTCATCTGCTTACTGCTATTATTTGAGAGTTGTTCCCTGGCTGGGAAACACTATTTTTTGGCATGCTAAAATTTCAAGCTGCTGTGGAAGTTTGCATCTGCCTCTCTAGCTGTGGCTAATGAGGGAGGAAATACAAAAACAAAGATATGGTAACTGAGGCTAAAAAGAGAAATAACTTAATTCCATTAACAGTAAAGCAAATTAAGCCTGACATCTTACAAATGTATTTTCTGTGTCCTGAGCTCTAATCCATATATGTAATACAAATCTCACCTATGTTTCTTTCAGGACTGCCATCACCATACCCCCATTCTTTGTCTTTCCTAAATCCTCCTCTGCTCAAGCTCCTCTTAGACTTGCTTGGTCTGTTCATATAGCATCCAAAGATCTACTTATGTCCCTGGTTTCCAGCCTTCAGGCTTCCTGCTGAACACAAAGTGAGCACATGGAATAAAGAGCTACAGGCACAGTCAGTGGTTAACCAGCTGCTGTCAGAAAGAAGTCTCAGCTGAGTTCCCCCTGCTGCTCTCTCTTTGTTGGTCTCATCCAGTCACCTGTCAAATCTTCATGCCTTGGGGATTTCTTCTCATCTATCCCTTTTGCTGAAACTGGCCAACCTGTTCAAAACTCTTTGACAAAGACTTTATTTCCTTAAGACATGAGGTTGAAACAAACAAACAAACAAGCAAACCTGTTCTTTCTTTCACTCTCTAAGAAAAATAACCCACTAAGAAGAGTGTGCACACTTAGCATCCTTATATACTGGACAGTGAGAACCTACAGAAGTGAGAACCTGGCTGAGGGTTGGAGGTGTGTGGCACTCCAAATAACAAAAGAACCACAAAAAATCTAGGGAAAATACCTTAGGTTCAGCTCTGTATTTCTTCTTAGCCAAGGACAGAGTGCCATTTATGCCAAGAAGTTTGAGATGCCAAACATGAGTGGGACAGCATTCCTGCTGCCACTCTGTACTCCAGGGTGGGTTGTGGCTCTGCTGCATCAGTCCCACCACTCCACAGCAGGAGATATGTGGGGTGACATACAAAGCATTACTCATGCCCTTCTGTCTGCAGATAAGTGATGATGGCAGTTCCAGGCAGCTCTTCCTGGCCACTGAGCTCAGAAGGCCCATCATGTATGAGGAAGGGGGGACACTGTGCTAGTTCTCAGACTCTTTTAATTCTGACTCTCCCCTACCCAGCCTTCCCTGAGCTACAGATGACATCTGAAAGGCTGCAGACATCTCAACTGTATCCGCATTAACAATTATCAGTAAATTCTGGTCCTTCAGGATTCCTGTGGTATGCCTGTGCGTGATTAGTGGCCATGCAGTTGACTGTTGAATCATTCATTGTAGGGAACCTGAGTTAGCAGCACAAAATAATCTCATCAGGAGACTTCATTCACTAATAAATGAAAAACAAGTCTTGCTTCCCAACACATTCTTAACAGCTGTTATGCTAACAGCTCAGTAGAGATCTGCACAAATACTTTTATCCTGCTAATTTCAGGTTAGAAGTAATAAAAGTGTGAAACTCCGCTGACAACTGTGAAAACCAAGTTCTGGTCCCAATACCAGCCATCAGACATACACCGAGGAATGGAACAGTGTACACAACCACCTTGCTGGGAGAGATCACGAGCCCTACTGCTACCATCAGGGAGGAAGAAAGTGCAACGAAGATGATTCATACTTATAATATTCCCCATGTAAGCATGTGGGAGTACTTTTAGTCTTTTACCATAACCTAGAGAAAAGCAACAACTTGTTTCCAATTCAATAACAGAAGCATATGACATTTTGTATTAGCCTGAGAAATGAGGGAGGACAGTATAATGTAATTCTCTTTTTTGGTGCTCCATATTTTGCAAATTCATGATATTTACATGCTATATTAAGCCGTATGAAGAGCTGCTGTCAGCCAGAAGCAGCAAATAAATGAGAGTGGAAGAATATATTGGAGAGTCATAAGGAGAAAAGGCCACATCTTATCAGACTTCTGACTAATAAATACAGCACAGCTACGATGAGATCTTTCTAAGCTGTCATAAAATATTTTGACTTACAGAAAAATAGAAAAGATGAACAAAATTCTCAAGTAAAGATTGATACTAATAACTGGATTTAATGACATGACTTCCTGAAACAGCAGCAAACAAGTAGATACAAGACACATATCCATAGATACTGCACCAGGAAGCTGGACCACAACAATCTGATTTTCTCCTCTTAGTTCTAGCAAAATAATGGCTGAAGCAGATTTGAGGTGCCTTGTTCTTTATTGAGCACTGCCTATGATCTCCTGGAAGATGCCAAGGGAGCACAGCCAATTTACACAACCAGAAATCTGCCTGTGAGAAACTATACACAGAGGCTGTGGTGGAGGAGACTTGTGATACGAAGTTAGGGATGACTGGCAGGATGAGATTACAGCTTCCAATAGCACCTTGAATTTGGAACCTGTATCCTGATTTCTGTGACGATACGTCAGCATTTTTAAAAATGGTACTCCAGAATTAGACCCAGGAAAGGAAGCAGCCATGCTAGCAAGGAGGGGAAGAATTGGGAATTTTACAATATTCCTCTCTCTCCATTCCTCAGTGGCATAAAATTATCATTTATACAAGTGTCAGTCTAAGCCATTGTATTTCCTGGTCATTCAGATCATGACAATATGGAGAAATCTCTTCATTTGCCTCCTGTATATCTCCAGCCATTCTAGATGCCACAGAGACACTCCCCCATTTGCACGCTTCCCCTGCTGTAACTCCACGTGAGTTACAGCCTAGGGTGCAACTACAGAAACCTAAGTTTAGATCATTTGTTTCTGAAACTGTGCTGCTGCCAGCACAACTCCACTGAAAGAACAGCTTATTAAGGGCACATTTCTCCTTATACTATGTATTTTTATCATTTTATAGCTCATTGCCAAGTGCAAGAGTTCAAGCTATTGTAGCTCTAGCAGGCTGAGGGAGATGAGCCAATTTTTACCATCAGAATCCTGGCTCCACTTCCACGTTCCTGTCCACCCACTTGTCTGTATTGTTCCACAAAACCACCTCATGCCTGGGCTATTTATTTTCAAATGTGTTACATTTCTCTCTAATTACAGTGAATGAGTAGATGGACTTGCTAGTTCTATGTGAAACATGCTAATTGTAGCATCAGCTAAATCATTTCGGGGAAAAAAGCTCAGTTCTGAATAAAGAGCACAGTGAATGAAGGAGTAAAACACGACCATGAAGTAGTCCTGATAATTCAGGAATGTGAGTCAAGTATTTCAGAAAATTTGAATATTTGGGAAAATTGGTTTCTGGCAGTGTAAAGAGAAAAAATAAAATTAAAAATACCCCTCCAGGCTGCTTGCTAATGCAGTTGAATGCAATTTGTTTCTTTATATAGCTTGCAGCGTACAAAACTTTGCAAGAGAGTCAGTTGATGAAAGGGATGAGTCAGTGACTTAGAGAAGGAAAGAGGATTGGGTACACGTGGGGTAGCAGACATGACATGGCAGTCCTTTGCTGTAGGACACTGCAAGAGTGCAAACCCAAGGAGACTTGGGGTTTGTCTGCAAGGGGTCACTTGGTAAGTTAAGCCAATTCATTTAACCCTGGGAAATCAACATGCATTAAAGCCTCAAATAGGTGTCCTCATTTAGGATTAAAGTGGTCCTGATAGGACTAAAGTGGTCCTTAATCCTTACGGATTTAGTCCTTGGTGAAAGAGTGCTCTGAATTGATTCAAAGGCATTTTGTAGGATGAAATCTTCAACCTGAAGGTTTCCCCCTTTGTAAGTTATGCCAACTGACTTCATTCTTCTTCTCTACTCACTATAATGTTGCTGATTTTCCCCATGAAACACAGCCTTAATTTGAAATAAGAGCATTGGGAGTGATAGGATGTAACGAGTCTTGGGCAAACTGTCACCAAGCACTGTATTGGGAGCACTGGAGACTGCATAATACCATTCAGAGAACATTTAAAACCAGAGCAAAAAGCACTAAGCGAACTTGCCCTGAGATAAAAATGTCCAGGCAAAAGCCCAGCAGTAGCTGCCCCGGAAACAGCACAGAAGTTCCTGTTCCCAGGGTAAACCACCTTTGCAGAAAGTGAGGAGCAGTCATGATGGTGTTTGGGGGGAGAAGGCAGTGCTTGCCACGGTCACTTCCCCATCTCAGCATACAAAATACGCTCGTACTTACAGATAAGGAGAATTACAATCCTCCTGATTTCCCCCTGCAAATCCATCTCTGCAAGGCCTAAGAAGATAAACCTGGAGGAAGGCAGGACATACCGATCTTCGTGATATAGCCCGCTTCCAGCCTTCTGCACTTGGCTTCAAGAGGGGATGTCAGCACTGCATGCTCAGCTTGTGCAGAACAGCGCCCATCTGCTAGAGCCTGGACATGGCTCAGGTTAATTTTGCACAGACCCTGCAGCTGCTCCAGGGTAGTGGCTTCCTTAAGAACAGCCAGCAAATTAAAACTGACATTATTAAAGGAGGAAAATGTTGATCCCTTCTCTGCTCCCAAGGACACTGGCAGCAAGAACAGTATGGGGATTATTCCTGACACTTGCACTCCTCCTTCACTCTTGTTTTAAAATCTTCCATGAGGAATATAAAAAAACATTTGTTTTCTAATAAGGAAAGACAAAACTGGCACTGATAGAAACCATGTGGGTTGCATCACGCCTTGAATATTTTGACATGCTTACTTAATCTCGTAACATGCACTTGCCTGCAGTTTGGGATTGCCTACTCCTGCCATCAGTTGCAGCAAATGTTTTCTCCATTCTGACTTTTGCATGAGCTGAAGTGTGGGGAGACATTTCCCCACAGCTTCACTCATGTTGAAGAACTGGGCCTCAGGCTCTGCAGGTCAGGTGTGCTGGCCTCCTTTGGCAGGTACATGCTGAAGAGTCCTAACAGTGCTCTTATATTCCTATGTAATGGCTTCTGAGTGAAAGATACTTGGGTGGCAAGTGACTGGCTAATTTTGGTGGTGAGACAGGCCAGGCAAATGAGCAGGGCTAACACAATCAAATCTCTGAATGACAGTAAATAGTTAAACACAGTTTAGAGTGCTGAGACCAACTACCACTGTTCAGTCCTGAGACAGATAGTGGGACAATTCAGGGCAAACACTGAAGAACAGATGCATTACAGGTAGGGGAATACAACGCCTGCTGATATTCCTAACGCAGAGTGCAGCTTATCAGCCACAAATGGCAGTTTGTGGAGGATGCTCTCGAGCTTGACTCTCTTTGATGATGTGGGATGTTACTGAATAAATCTAATCAGTGCAGGAATGGAAACTTCCTTACATCATGTTATAGCCTGCTGGTGTGACAATCAGGCCCAGAGGAATGAGAAACAACAGGCAGGAGACTACCCGTGTGTATATGGCTGTAATTCATACGCAGGGAAAGAAAACAAGCTTGATTTTTTTCTGTATCAAGATGAATTTGTCTGGTCTAGCAGTAGTGAGACAGAAATCTTTATTGATGGACTTCCCTGATCATTGCAGTAGCTGAAGCATGTCTGAAAAAAGTCTCTAGAAAAGAAGAACATGGTCTTTCTCTGGGATGCTGTTGAGAAACTACCTGTGTTTCTGGAAAGACAAAACAAAGTGAATAGAGCAGAGTGAAAATGCAAGGGACGCAGAACAGGCTTGTGCTGCTGCAGCACTCCTTGCACCCTTGCAGCTAGGTTAAATACACGGCCTGTGAAATCTGGTGAGCTGGTTAGCATTCAGCCTCTTTAAGGCACAGTTTTCTAATCCCGGTGTCACAGAGATGTGCAGTCTTACCTGCTCAAGGAGAGGGAGAGGGATGAAGAAGAGAAATGAAAGTGGGATGCAAGGAAGGAGAATGCAGAAAAGACAGGCTGGAGGAAGAACAGTAAGTTTCAGATACAAGCCAAAGCCAGGGAAGGTTTCCTGTGTTTCTTTCTCTTAGCAGAATTAGGATGGAAAAAGGCAATCTCTCAGGAAAAAAGGAAATGAGAGCTCTGTTATGTTACAGAGCATTTCAGCAAAAGGTAAAAGTAGGGTCATATTTGTAAAGCTGGACTCTCAGTGCCAGCTTGGTGCTTTCAGTATCAGTACCCAAGTGCAGGCCCAAAGGGTACTAGGTAGAATGGTTAATCTCCTGTGTTATTTCTTTTCAACAGTCACTTTAATTTCTTGTTAATGCACTGCTTACCAAACATGATCTCAATGCAGGTTTTAGACAGTATGTTCTTTAACATAGTCTTTATACTTTCCTTTTTTTGGCTTTAGTTTTTTCTGATTTAAAAAAAAAGAAAAATCACAGAGCAAGCAGAGTTTGACTTTTGCGGCTTAAGACATGTTGGCGTGTAGTCCACAAACACACCACCAGCTCTGCCCTTTTCAAGGGCACTCTGCCCAGAGTGCAGTGCAAAACTGCCCTTAGGAGGGCTGAATCTGGGTCAGAATCTTGCAACAAACTGCTTCCTTCCAGAATAAATCACAACCATTTTCATCTCATTATATTTCTGATCATCCTTTAAACAGCAGATATCTGGAACACTTGCAGTGAATTCTGCAGAGGACATGGGTGAAGGTTAAGCAGAGCTATGTGCATTCTGGAAAATGAGTTTATGAGACACAGGGATGAAGATGTTATCTTTTTTTAAGCTACTCATTACACCTCTACACCTAAACATGAATTGCTGCTGTCCAGAGTAAAGTGATTTGCCTTAAGATAAATGTTACAGTCTGTGATCAGCAATCTATTGCTCAGTGTTAAATTAGATTTTCAAGTTTATGTCTGCACTGCAAAACTTGCAGCATCACAATCATACAATGCCAAAAAGGATTTCTTGTCATTTGGCTGAAGGAAAATGAGTGTTCCCCAGTAAACAGCTTTATTACTGAGTCCACTGACAGTACATCCAACACACAGGCCCTATGCTTTTTGAATTGCACCTCATACATAGTTAAATACCCAGTATTGCTCATTTAGCTTTCTCACATCTGCCTGTAGTTCTAATAAGCTAAGCATTAATGCTGATTCAGAGAACTGCACTCACTCAGTATGAAATTTGGCACACTACTCTTTCTCTCTCAGGACAGGCAGAGCCTGGCATAAAAACGGATTTCCAGCAATCAAAGCAAAAGATAATATATTATCCTATTGCATTAGGCCTAGCTAATCCCACGAGCTTTCTGAACAATATGTGGAGGTGCAGTGGATCTTCTGCTGACATTTTTCTAATGTAGCTTTTGGAAGAACTGAGTCTTGATGACAACAGAATGGGGCAAAATCAATAGCACAGCTCCTAGCGCTGGGCAAAGTGTTGACTGTAATGCCTGCAAAGTCTGCCCAGGCATTTCCACTGACACTTGACACAAGCTGCTCTGCTTTGGGCCCTGCACAGCCAGTTCCCTTCCAGAGGAGGGGCAGGATCCTGCTCTGCTCAGGCCGAAGAAAGAAACAAATCAATACCCAGATCAATGTTCCTAGTCGGCCGTGGCTACTCACCTGCCTCTCCTCTTGTAGAGGAGTCTCATCAAGAGCCAAAGATGCAAAGGTCTCTTGACCTCGCTTGTCACTTATGACCAGTTGTGTCCTTTGGAAGGCTGCAGGACGCCGTGCATGGATTTCTAACAGGCTGGATTGCCTGATGTATTGCCTGGGGGAGGCTGCCAGTGCTCCTCCCCTCAGAAGCACTGCACACATCTCCATGCCAGAATGCGGTACCTGGCTGTGCCGCCTGACCTAGTGCTAAATGAGTGGAGGAATCCAAACTAGTTTCTCAGCAGGAGAACTTGGCTCTTGTGCAGCAATCTGCTAATACAGCTCTTTCCTCTTTGATAGCAATGCTAGCTCAGTAAGAATTAGTCTGGAAATCTTTACATCATGCTGCATTGTGCAGTGCAGGCATACCTAAATCTTAGAGTGAAAAGCCAGGGTGAACATAGAGTAGAAGAGAATACAAGAGCTCACATTTCTGCCACCAACTTGGTGTATGGAAATGTTGCTGCTTCAGAGAGTTTTTACTTGATTACTGAAACATCTTTTTAAGCAGGCCTTCTCCTAAGCACAAATTCAAGAAATAAAGGAAACTGATCAGAAATTGAAATACTGTCGTCAAGACCCCAGTAATGTGCCTGTCCTGTGAGGCATGAGAGTTTCTTTAAAACTTCATTTCCAGTTAAAACTAAACCTGTGCTTCAGATGTTCCTGGACATGTATTTACTGTCAGAAGATAAAAATTTTCTATATATTTACATATAAGCAACATTTTGGTTATTACTGAACCATAAGTCAATAATATTAAAAGGAACACAAACAGAGCTTGGGTAGTTATTTTCCCCACTCCATATTTCCAAAGAAACTTTCATCAGAAGATGACACTGTAGGACTACCCATTTTAGCAATGAAAGATGCTTCCAAGTATTGCTATTATTTTATGAGTTTTCAAATAAGGCTTAGCTCAATGAGTTATTTAGTGCTACCAGAGATACTCTTTGCTTTGAAATTCCTCCAAAGAAAATGGGATCATGGGTGTTTTCTTTCTTCTACATGAGAACAAATTAAAGAAATTAAAGGATTCATCTCTTTATGACAAATAAGATACAAAGCTTAAAACCCTATGAAAGAGAGCATAACTTGCTTGGGCATTTTGGTAAGTGTGGTTTCAACTGAGTAATCTATAATTGTTTCAGTGTGTATATATGTCCTCCTGGTATATATGTTCTCAGTAATAAAGAAGTAACTACATAATTAATAATATGAAGCTTCCCTATAGTTTTCAGTTGTTACTTCGTGGTTATTGTGTAGAATGAGACCACAGGCATGTGAAAACGCTCAGCTGAAGAACTAATCAGAATGAAAATTAGACCCCATTCCTGCAGCTGCTGCCTGTGGAGGCACAGCACTTGGCTATTGTAATATTGCTTTTTGCTATAAGATTACTTTTGAATTTTTATGGACTTTCAGCTGTATAAGTGCAAGATCAGCCAGCTTTTCAGAATGGGAAAAAAAAAAAGAAAAAGAAAAAAGATGCTGGTGTAGACTGTATTCAAAGGAACAGAAACTAGCAAGGGAAACAAGCTATTAGTCACTCACAGGGCAGAGTGCTAAACAATAAAACAGAGCCAATAACATCCTAGTCCTGCTCTGAGTCTCACTTTCTGTTCCTCCAGCATCATCCTTTGATGTCTGGCTGAATTTTCTGTATTCTTCTTAATTTTTCATACTTTTCATGAAAACTCTTTGGGCCTTTTAAATTGCATTTTCTTTGCTCCTTCTTAAAGCCTTCTGTATTCCTTATGACTTCGTCTCCCTTAAGTGCTGTCTCCCCGGTAAGCATCATCAGATCTGCCTCCCTAATTGCCATGTGGTCACTTCAGCAGCTTTCCTTCCCCTTGACTATCTCCACTCCTTTCATCTTCTTCTTCATGAAAAAAAGTCTTAGGGACCTTCTTTCTCCCATGAAATCTCTTCACTTTTCCGTTATCCCCTTCCGTGTTTCCCTTACTCCTTTCCACAATTGAATTTTCATCCTTTTATTTCAATGCCTGTGCATTTCTCCATCCTCGTGCTGGACGTGGAGCATACCAGCCACCTCCATGATTTGTACTTTCTTTCCTCTCTAGGCCCTCACCAAATGTGAGTGAGGTAGCTGTTTTTTCAGTGACTCAAGGAAACTTTGCTGGTTTTGATGACATTGCAGTTCCTTCAGGGATGCTAGGGCCCGTGTTCAGCAACTAGCAGCAACGACAGATACATGCATCCAGTGCCTGCAGGCAGCAAGAGGGAGCAGATCCTTTCATTGCACAGGCAGTTCTTTAGTGCCACAGAGTGGTCTGTAGTGACTGAGGAGGGGAATACCATTTCCACAATACAAGCTTCTGTGTATATATGTGTTGTTGTTTAATGGCCATTATTGTTGAAAACATTAGTAGAAAGTTAAGTGTGAGCAACAAGTGAGTATTTGCAGCACAAACATTGTGCATTTCCAGTTCCCACTGTTAACTGATGTAGTGCCCTTTTCCATCCCTCAAGGACTTGCCGATTTCTTGTCCCCACTCTTTTCACTATAATGAGCAGGCTTTATTTTAGCTTGACTTTATTTACTTCCTTCTGTCTTCTCAAATTTCTTTAAGCTTAATTTTTCATCCCTTTTAGTATGACAGCAACAGTGCCCAGCTCCATTAGGAAGAGCTATTGACTCTGTTAGGATGAGGCAACAGCAAATGAGGCTTGCACAACTTCTCCAGCTGCCTGAGGAGTCTGCTTTACACCAGCTGCTCCCAGGCCTGGGCACAGTGAAGACTGGTCCTGGTAGATCTGCAGCACCTCAGGCACTGCAGCTGTTGAGATTGCTCTCCTGGGTGCTCTTAGCTCTGGTAAGATGTGCTTGGTCTCTGCAGCTAGCCAGAACCAGTTAGGACATGGGGACAGTCAGTCTGCCTTTCCTCTCCTTTCCCAGTCCCCACAGGTGAAGGGAAGGCTTGTATTATATGGTCACGTTCCCTTTCTGTCTGCCAGGTGTTTTGTCTGTGTCTCTTCCTGTCTGAAGAGTCATATCTGAAAACATAATTGTGGCAAGACTGGACAGGGACATCAATCCACCTGCCTCATGCTTTTCTGCAGGATTTGAGTTCAGATTCCTGGTCCTTCAGATTTCTAGACCTTCTGTCTTTGCCCCCTCTTCTTTAAAGAACATGCACTCTACCCACATCTAAATACTCTCAAGTTTGCTCATCTTAGGCCCAAATTCTTTCCTCTCTCCCCCCTGCTTTTACTTCAGTCTAGATTTATACTGTGCCTTACGCTTATGTCTCGTTTGTGTCCCTGTAAAACAGAAGAGAATCAAACCTTACAATTGTAAACAAGAAATCCCCAGAGACACAATAGTGTTCTTACAAATTTGATTTTTTTTACGGTAAGCAAAAGATAATTGGAAAAGCCTAATTGAAATTGATCCTGATTTTCTGAAACACTGAATGATGATTACCTAAATCAAAACTGCAGCAGTTATTCATGAAACAATCATGGGACTGAAAAGAAAAAAAGATAATTGTCAAAACAGCTAAGAAATATCAATATTGTTTTACTGGCTGAGGAAACAACAGCAGTCTTTGAGCTGCAGAAAGGTACAGTCTTACTCAGATAGGTGGCTCACAGAAATCCAAGAGATCTGTCCTGCTGTTCCCAGAACGGATAATGTCTCAAAAGCCTAATCTCAGTGTGGCAGTAGCAATGACAGCTGTTTAGGAGAAGACTCACTGCTGGCTAGATGGAAATAAGAGATCATTAAATCCAGCCAGGGCTGCAGAAAGGACTGATGAGAATTATGGAAGGTTTTGTGTATAGAGGTGAGGATGACAGAGAAGCAGAAGGAAGCAATTCAACCCCCCAGTCCCAAAACTGAATCAATCCTGAACAAAACTATAAAAGCCACGGAGGAACAAAATCTAGAATTCGTTTCTTTTTCTACTATGTCAAAAAAAGAAAAAGTCTGAAAGACTTTTCTGTAAAGAAACTATGCGACATCAGGAGCCTGTGAGACATTCCTGTGCTTTTAGTTATATATATATATATTCTGCAAAATGTTTTTTCAATGAAAAAAGTAAGTGCAATAACAATTCTTCATACTATCCTAAAGAACAGAGCAGTAGTCTGAAATGCTTTTAGACCTCCTGCCCTAAACTAGCTGCCAGTGCAAGCTAGCTTAAATATTCAGAAAGTTTTGTCATTCAGTGATAATGTGCCAAAGTAGAGCTCGTCTTCCCGTAAATGATAACTTTTAATGCTGTTAATGAAGTCATGTTCTGCTAATGCATTCAATATTTTTCTTGGAACAAGAACCACAGCTTTCTGGATTTCAGTCTATAGTTGTGGTGCCATCCTTTTTGATTTTCATAGCTGCTTCTAGGTTGTAGAATAGCCATTAAACTTAACAGCAATCACAGTTTTGGAAAGATAGTAATACTGTATGCTGGAAATGATTATCAAAGCCTTTATTACTTGAGTGCTTAGAAATAGAGAAGCACTGTAATGTCTAAATCCCACAAAAGCTGATTATTTTCCTCCTGAGCTGCAGACACAGACCAAGAAAATGCACATGAATAGTAGGAAAGAAGCTGCAAAAGCAGGACTGCTGAAAACATTGTCCTGGGCTAGATATCTTTATCAAATATCCTATTTATCAATTCTGAACTGCTAGGAACCATTACTTTAAAACCAAACAAGCAAGCAAACAAAAAACCAAAACAGTGCACAGAATCTGTAATTATTATTGTAGTGACTTATACGGTACAGACTATTAATCTCTCATTATCTGTACATTAAGTGTAAAGCGAGAGAATATAGAACATGTATATGAGGTAACAATCCATGAGCAAACAGCAGAGTAGTACCAAAAAAAGACTTTGTTCAGAGAAAACAGAGAAACCAGAACTTTTCCGGAAGGAGCTGGGGTGGGACTGGGAGGAGGGGGGAAGATTCATCATCCATTCACTGCAGACAAGCTCTTTTCAAATAGACTATTTAATGCTGGATAAATGAAGGATGAAGAGTTGATTCCTCTAGGACATAAATCTGGGATTCCAGGTATAGTATGTCTTTTTAACCAAAGTTGTTGCTTCAGTCATTAAATTAGCTTTCTTGCTGTAAGAGATTCAACAGCAGCAAAACATTAGCTTCTTTCTAATTATCGGACTGCCTCTCCTACATCTTCCATAACATGGGATTCAAACAAGGAATACAAATATTGGCCTCTGAGCTTTTCCAAGGCAATCTTTGTAGCTAAAGAGAAGTAATCCAGGAAGGGACATATAAGCAAGAAGCCAACAAAGCTGAAACACAAAAGTCCAAAGCTGACAAATAAAACCCCAGAACTTCAGGCCTGATAAATATATAAGCACTAGCCTTGCAAGCCCCTGTTGAGATGCTTTATTACAGTGATCTACACTCAACTTTCCCAGCTCATACAGTGGCCAGGAGAGGTTTCCTATTTTGGTTGTGGTGACAGGGGATTAAACCCAAGGCAAATACAGAGAGTAAATCCTTTCCAATGAAGTCTGAGTGTAGGAGCCAAATTTAAGGCAGAAATGTGTGACATGCACACATTAATTTATAGTTGACTCCTGTAGGTTTTTTTAGGTCTTGGATTTCCTGAGACTGACAAGAAATAAACAGTTGAGTTCACACCTCTGGCATGCTTTGTACATGCTATGTGGACTTAATGGCACTTGCATTTCCTGTGATTAGACATTGGCAGGTTCACAGCCTTATACATCCATTAAAGCGCAAGAGGAACACCCTAGCATTTCTGAATTAACCGAAGTCTATTCAGTACTTACAAACTGCCTGCAGCAATAGCTTGGCAAGACAGAAAATTTCCACCTACTTGCAAATTTTAAATAGATGGATGTTTGCTCACAGTTAGAAAGGTCAAAGCTTTTAATTTTACAATTGTAAGTGGCTATCCCTCCTGAGAGTAGTGAAAACTCTGCTTCTGTTAATCAAATAAAACCCCTGCGCTTCTTAAAACTTGCAAAGAAAGTTTCAGAGACAGGCACAAGAGTGTGCAAACTCCGACTGGTTGCTACTGAAATAAACGTTGACTGGAAAAGATGGGCTTAGGCAACAAAATAACAGGCCTTCCTTTCAAAGGTGGCTTCGCAGTAAGGGAGAAGGTCTCCTCTGTGGCTGGGGATAAGCCCTAGGCATGAAAAAATCACAGGAAAAACAGAAAGTCTCACCTATATGGAGTACATCCACAGGTATTGAAAAGAAATCTACAAAGCAATCACAGCTCACTAGCCCCTCTCTTTCCTCTTCCATCCTCCATGTGCGTGAGAGGGACAAGGGCTTCACTTAAGCAAAAATGAAAGAAAAATTAAGATGCCGTGTGTTCATGCAGGAACTCCCTTAAAACAGCTTCAAACAAGCCTCTGCCAGCTGAGTGTTTTAGCCATCACTGCAGCCATGTATTTGATTCTGTGGAGGCATGTAGCTGAAGCCTGCAAAGGAAATCAGGATGGGCCACCAGAGGATCAAACATTGCAGAATTTCATTAATGTTTTCTTGTTCTAATATGAAACTCCCAAGTTAAAGATTCTCATCATGCTGGTATAAAGCTTTTGTTTAGACTTACGCACCTGTGCTACTGAAAGTTAAACTACCTCTGAAACCTCTTGATGTTGAGTGCTCTCATAAAATGTACGCTTGATATTTACCACTGTTTTCAGAGAAGTTACAAGCTCTCAGATTACCTCAGGTCCGTAAATGAACAGAAAGTGAGCATATGATGTGCACCAATAAAATTAATTTCTGCACATGGCGTAATAAGAAATAATTATTACCCAATATTTGTAGTCCCTCAGAGTCACCTTCAAGCAGTCAGAGAAGTAGGAAAAAAAGCTAGCCCTTGTGATTATATTAGTATATTCTTCCAAGAGGAAGTGACGGGCAGGGCTATTGAGAGGCTTTCTCAATGAAAACCTATTAGTTCTTACAAAACAAACAAATGACCAACAAACCAACAAACAAACAACCCAGAAAAAACACCCTCCCCAAACTGAGAACATCAGTGCTATACAGAGCGCTGATTTGAATGATGTGAGAAAAATAAAACCAACTGCTTTTTCAAAGGAATAGTTTTCTTAAAATCTCGAAATACTTAAGAAAATTTATTGGAAACCATTTTATTAGAGAAAAATATAAATTTGGATAACCTGATCAATCAGAGCATCCGGCTACACTATCTAGAAACTGAAAACTGGTGTTAAAAAGCCAGACAGCTAGAGAGCCAGATGTCACTATAATAGATGCGGATTCACTGGGCTTTTGGTCTTTTTATCTTGATGACTTTCTTGATGACTTGAATTTCAGCTGAGTTCTGGATTGGCACACAGCAGCTCAGAGAACGAATATCCTTAAACTAAAAAGCAAATAAATCTGCAATGTAAATGTAATTTAGGTCATGTTCCCCATCAATGCTTTTTGTATACCATGGTTAAGGAACAAAGGCTGTTTTCCATGCTGACTCTACTGTATCACTACTTTCTCCTGGGTAGAGCCCTTCTTGTTGCACTTTTATCTATATTATATCCATCATAGCTACTGAGGATTACTGACCTGTACTTTTCAGATCTGGAGCTAGAGCAAAATTTAAAGCTATGCCATCAGCTGCAGTATAACTAAAGCATGTTGTGTGAGTGAGAACATTATGCTCTAGTGTTACAGAAGGATCAGAGCTTACAGCCCTGCAAAACATCATTGGATACGTGCACTGAGTAAACATCACACCATTTCTCAGCTGGCTGATTTGCTAATGTGGAATATATTTCACTCAAATCAGTGGAATTGAAGTACAGACTGCTGGAGCCAGGTAGCTTCAATTGGATGACTTCACAGAGATGAAGCAATATTAAAGGCATCCAACCGAAGGGATATTCACTGAACTCACACAGAGCTGCCAGACCTTCAGCTGAAAGTAGCCAAGTCTGTTTTTTATTGCTTCTGAGTTTCCACTGCTTTTTCTGTCATACACCAATACCTGGCTCAGCAGGTTAAAGGACAGGCACAGTGTTTGTAACTGCTGAACATGTAATGAGAATACGTAATATTTCACCCTATACTAACCTTGTTTTATTTCAACATTGTTTGTCTTTCTTTGTTTCATCTGTGTCATCTTGATGTCTATCCTGTGACCCTGTTCATTTGTAGAAGGCTATGTTCTTGATAGATCTTCTGATGTAGAAGTCTCTTTCAACTGCAGAGCTCTCCCTTTGGATTGCTTCTTTCTGTGCACATTTCTGATGTGTCACTGCATGCTGGTACAGAGAGAGATGTCATCTTTCTGAGAATTCAGAGTGACAGCCGACACACATATGAGCTAAATTTTTAATGACTGATCACACTGCTCCTGATAGCGTTGGGCACTAAAAAACAAGCTTGACTTCCAACATACACGGCGACCATGGATTGGTAGGAAGAAAGATAACATGGTCTTTTGAAGAGTTGCAAAGGCTTCATGTTTGACCATGTGCCAGAAAATCCATACTGATAGTTAAATTGACATTGATAACCCCCTGAGAAATATCCCAGCTAAGTAAAACATACTACAGTATTGCACTGTAATGTAATATTGACTCAATATTACAAATGTGAGTTTTCCTAGGACCTTAAATAGTAACAATACTAGTATTTAGTTTTATGTGTATTACAAAACTTACCATGGTTTTCTGAGTAATTTGAGTCTATAATCAAACACCATCCATAAAACAGTACTAACAGGATTTAAAGTTCATTTTTACTAACTAAGGTCCTCATGATCTTATCTGACAGCAAGTGCAGAAACTATATATAGTTTCTGTATATCCATTTCAAGCATAATAGTTCAAGTGCCAATACCAGAGTGAGCTCCACAGTAGGAACAAAGCCAGAGGATGCATTAGAGATTGCCACTTTTGATTAGGATTCTTTGAGTAGTCAGAAAGAAACATTTTGCATTCCAGCTAAATCTTTTACCATCTGAATAGGTGGAAATTTAATACAGGCTATTCCAAACTTGAGCTAGTGTGATGAAATGTGAAACATGAATCAGTTTAAGAATTCACAAGACTCTAAACTTATTGAAGACAACAATACATTCAGCTGTACTAATCACCTCCGGCGCTTTTGGCTGAGAACTTGCAGTAAAACTGCTTTTTGCACAGATGAACTTCGTCTTTCAAACCGTGAGGTTTGTTCCGATTACCTTCAAGCGCATAGTATTGCTTCTGCAGCTTTTTGGTACATTGGCTCCCCCTTCTGTTCACTTGCTGTACGCAATAAACTGATCAAATGGCGCCAGTTGCAGAAATTTCTCAGCATTTACCATGATTGCTTTTTTGGAATCATGTTTCTGAGGCTCTCAAGAAGACTGTTTCTCAGATATCCAAATGAAGGACACAATCCTTGTTCAATACCTAAGAATAGCTGGGTCCAAAACAGTGATGTATGCAAAATAGTTAAATATAGTGTCATTGTGTGAGGGGTAGTTAAAACCCAAGTCCTTTCCAGTGAATTTAAAATAAATATTTTAAACTATGAAAAAGGCAATGAAAGAAGGATTTTCAGGTAAAGTCACTGTCTGGAAGCTTTAAAAAACAGTCCACTATCACAGTTAAGAGATGTGTAAATTGAAGAGTACATTTGAATAGCAAAGTACAAGAAGCTGCCTGCAGTTCAGCCAATACAAAAGAAGTGTAAAGTATAACAGTAATAGGTAACATGAAGAAGAGGAAGACCAGATGAGTAAGATAACCAGTGATAATTTGTACCTGAGAATTAGAATTAAAATTTGTGGAATTGAATATGTGGTACCTTTGCTTTAAAAACAGCCCTGGAAGAACTCCACATCTAATGGCAATAGCAGGTAAACTAAAGAATAATTGGAAATGGAATTCGAGTCTTACAGAGAATGTGGTGAGATATGCAGAAGTCTGATTTCCATTCCTGTTCTCCAAACAATGAATCAGCTGTGGAACAGAAATGCAAGAAATGCTTTCAGGGAAAGACTGGTTACAGTCAGAGTAGGCACATTCCTGCAATGAAACATGGGTAGGAGCACCTGATGCTTGAGGCTACCAGTGACATGTAAGTGACACCAGTGATATTTATAAAATTCACTGTATGTGGTGCATTTTCCCTGCTTGTCTGGAAGCACTATACACCAGGGAATGCTCATGTCATTGTGCTGCATCTCACAGTAAAAAACCCAACAGCTACACAGTGCAGGTAAAAGCCACATAAAACTCTACGTGCTCTAGTTAGCTGTGTTAAAAAATTAGGACTTAAAAAAATCAATAAAAGAAAATATCACATAGATTAAAGAACCATCTAACATCTTAAAAAGAAATTGTCATCAGTCATAATGCAGTCCACCATTCAGTCACAACTGAATGGGGACATCAGCAGTGAATTCCTGCAGATTATTGCAAGGATGAGAACACTACTCTATGTTTCCATCAAGAGCTTTTGAGTGCTTTTGACCAAAAGACTGGCACTGTGGTGAGACAGGGACAGCAGTGTCTTGCATATAAAAATAGGCTTTAACAAGTGGAGAGTGAGGTAGGGGAAGATGCATGTGGAGAGTGGGTTATTCTCAAAGGAGCAAGGCAAGGGCTCACATTGCCTGAGCAAGCTGCAGTGAACAGCATTAATGAGATATAAAACCAGCAGAGTAATGACTTCTCCACTGCCAGGTTTATTTTTATCCAAGACTGTTTAAAATTACATGCATAAACAACCTGGAAAGAATACACCTTCTCCCCTACTCCAAGGTACATGTTTTGAACACTGCGCTACAGTTAGCTCCTCCTTTGCTCATTTTCCTTCTGTGTCTCCTTCAGCAAAATGACAGCTCCAACAGATGTATAGAGCATCTTCTTCCCCGCACACACGTTCAATTTGGTGGTTAATGCAGCCTTCTGGAAATCTGAGGATGTGGATCTGTACCTGGTCACAGAAGCAAACATGTCATCCACATCTCTCACCTTCTGTGACACTTCTAAGCAGAAACCAATTATTCAAAAGATGTCCATCACTATTTCCTGCATTTCATAACAAAAGAAAGATCATGGAGAAAATCATGCAAGTATTGAATCACACAGAGATGGTGACAACCACCTGATGGCCATTGCAGCACTGAAAAGGAACAGGACTTCACATCCTTCCCCAGGGTTAACAATTACTACTGCTAGCTCTGGGCTGCTCACCTCCCAGGATAACCAGGTTTTCAGGACGTCACTGAAATGATTCAACTCATCTGATACACGGTAACACGGAGACTTCTGTCGGCTTTGGCCCTGGAAGAATTTTTAGGATGTGTTTTAGATAGAGGCAAAAGATGAGGCTTACTACAGAGGCAAATGTATGCGCTTCAGTGACCTTTGATATAGAGAGACTGGAGTATCTAATAGTTCTTAACTAACTACAGCTGTTTAATTTCTGTTCTCCCCCATAAGAGAAACATAATGTATCACATCTGTTTTGGATCACTAATAATGTACTTATACTAAAAAAATTAAAGTATTACTTAATCACAAGAAGATTGGATCTATTAAAATGCACACATCTTTACCTGAAGTGATTATCTACAATTGCACAGATGGCTACAAGTGGAACTTTCCCAAATTAAACTGTTTGTAGCATGATTACACTTGAATCATTAGACTCTGAATAAAAAAAGAGCTTCTGTGTCACTGAATTTCAATGGGATGCATCAATAACTTCCTTTCTTTTAAAAATACCCTGCCTATTTCACTTTGTTTTTGAGAAGTCATGCTGTGAAACTGTACTTTTGAGTTTTACTTTTCCAGTCATTATCAACTGACCAGATCTCCTTCTATGACAAGGCGACCCACTTAGTTGACAAGGGAAAGGCTGTGGATGTTGTGTGCCTAGACTTTAGTAAAGCCTTTTAACACCATTTCCCACAGCATTCTCCTGCTGTGGAGAAACCAGTTGTTCATGGCTTGGACAGGTACATGCTTCACTGGGTAAAAAACTGGCTGGCTCGCCGAAGCCAAAGAGTGCTGGTGAATGGAGTTAAATCCCATTAGTGGCTGTAGCGGCTGGTCACAAGTGGTATTCCCCAGGGCTCAGTACTGGGGCCAGTTCTCTTTTATCTCTTTATCAATGATCTGGGTGAGGGGATTGAGTGCACCCTCAGCAAATTTGTGAATGACACCAAGTTGGCGGGGAGTGTTGATCAGCTGAAGGATAGGGAGGCTTTGCAGAGGGATCTGTACAGGCTTCATTGAGGGGCAGACAAGACAGTGTTGGGTCTTGCACTTGGGCCACAAGAACCCTTTGCAATGCTACAGGCTTAGGGAGAAGTGGCTGGAAAGCTGCTAGGTGGAGTGATAAGACAAGAGGTAATGGCCTCAAGCTGCACCAGGGCAGGTTTAGGCTGAGTAGTAGGGAAAAATTCTTCACAGAGAGGGTTGTCAAGCATTGAAACAAGCTGCTCAGGGAAGTGGTGGAGTTGCTGTCACTGGAGGTATTTCAGACATGCGGACGTGGTACGTAGGGACATGGTTTAGTGGTGCACCTGGCAGTGCTGGTTAAATTTGACTTGACCTCAAAGGTCTTTTCCAACCTAAATGATCTTATGGTATTGACATCTTTATGCATTTGCATAACTACATGTGAAAATATTGCAAGATCAGTTTTAAAGGCATGCCCCATCAGATCTGTGAGCTAGTAGCCAAGAACCACTTTTTACAGGATGGGTGCAATGTTTGGCAACGGTATCTTGATTCCCTAATTTGGAACTACTGAAATGCCAAGAGTCTAGACTGGGATTGCTACCGGGAAGAAAAGCAGTAAAGGGCTTCTTCATAAAACAAAAGCAAACCTTCACGTATCCTTCTCTGTAAAACTAGAAAGAAATAACGCTTGATTCCACAATCAATCTGGACACCTCCCTCCCACCCTCCAAAAAGCCCACCCAGGCACTTGTATTATCTAAACAAGTAATAATCTAGCCTTTCATTTCAACACATTTTGCTGACCCACTAGTAGAATATACTGTTGTGTTTGTCCAGTGGTAAATGGCTGCTAGCTATCTACTACAAAAAACCTTTTAAGCTGTTGCTGTCTAGAGCTGTAATTGTAGTAAGATGAAATTTTGAAGGTCAGAAGGGTCTCTTCTCTGAAATGTAAAGATGCATCCCCAGGACAGAACTTACAAGTTCCAGTTTCTCCATTTTCAGTCGTATGTATCAGCTGCACTAGTCTCTGCACTGAGGTCTCTGAGGTAGAACAAGCCAAGCTGAACTGTGTCCTCTGCTTACTTTGGGCAAAGGACCACTCTGCTTTCTCCTAAAGTTTTTCTGCTGATGGATAACTTCCTGTTTGTAAATTGTTGCCTGTACAAAATTAAATGCCACCTTACTGCAAAATTCTTTTCTCTACAGTGTGTTTCTTCTCCAGCTCAACTAGGTAAGAAGAGCACCATGGATATTACAAAGTCCTTTTTCATCTCATAAAGGTGCTCACAGAGCAGAAAGTGCCACAACTCTCTCCATGGAATCCACCACAATCATTTCAGAGGACCGCAGAGCCAGGCAAGGTTACATTCTGCATCTACAACTGCTCCACCAGGAACCTGGCACAGTGAAAATTAAGTCCCACAGAGCCATAAAGGTGTTACGCCACTTTTGAAAACTGGAACAGTAGTATACTACTACAATTTGAAATTTATCTCTTAAGCTTTAGTAGAGCCACTGGTTAATACTAAGTCAGCAAGAAACTCTGGCTTGTGTATTTAGTTAGAAAACAAAATCACAACACACATGGCTAGCAACCATTGAGACTTGTTTGTAACCTTAATTCTTTTCAATCATTAATTCTGCATAACAGCCCTTTGCACCTCAGTCATTAAGCACACCATTCTAACTTGTTATGATTCAAACTCCAGCAATCATACAGCAAGCTACCGCTTTCAGGCTACTTTTGAGTTTTCTGCCCTGTCCCACTCAGGGAAACACAGCAAAAGTGCTGTTAAAGAGAAAAGCAGTGAAAGAGCTCAGCTTTGCTCATTGTAGTGCAAAATTCTTTCTAACTTTGCCACATGTGTAAGTACTTCTCACACCAACTCCATGAGCATTTACTTTTCTTCATGCTGAGCTTCTGCTTGTTTCCTAGTGAAGGAAAGCTGGATGGCCAAACTTCTGTCTACATTCCCCATTTTTCACTGAATTTCAGACACATACAGCAAACAACTTTTATTTTTTTAATTTTACAGTACTGATTGCTCCGAGTTATGTCTTACTGTTGGTACACAGTAAATACATTCATCTGAACAATTCACTTGGTAAGAAAAAAATGCAGTTAAAACATTAAAAATACCACTTTACACTGTGCAAAACAACCTTCAGAAGTAATGACACTGGCTACAGCCAAGCATGGAGAAAGACTTCCCATTCAGTCTACTGGCGTTTTTCTTGCACCCCTTCATCTGAAATTGACTGTAATAGTAGATTTTAAGTGAACACTTGTGCTGAATTAAGAAGAATTACACTCAGCTTGGTCTTTAGCACCAAGGATGCTTTCTTGCTCTACTCATTCCACTAAGAATGGTTGTTTTGGAAGATGTACTGAACAAAGGGGTTTCAGTCACATTTCAAAACTGCAGATGTTTCTGAAGGGGAGTTGTACTCTACCGGTGCATGCAGCTGTCAGCCTGGATAAATTAGGTAACATGCTTCCCCTAGATAAAAGAAAAGTGGCTGGGCACAATTGTCATTTCACAAATAGTACTTAAGTCAGATGAAATGCATTATTAGTGCAAGCTTTAGACAGATTGATATATACCACAACACTTAGCACTGATTAAGTTTAGAAAAATATTATCTTGGGGTGGCTTGTTTTGGTTTTTGTTTGGTTTTTTGGGGATTTTTAAGTTTTTGTTGCTTTGTTCAGTTTGTTTTTTTTTTTTTTAATGTTTAAAGTAACATAACAAAAGATTATGGTGGAAGATACCAAAAACCATCCTGAAAGAGCTGGGCTTGTCAAAGCTATTATGCCATTGACAATTATTCATTTGATTATTCACATACTTTTTTTAAACAATGAAGAGGCAGGAAATGTTTATTTATATTTTTTTTTTTAATTCTATGATCAAGAATGACTGAACATTATCATCATTTAAATCAACCCAATTACATAGTTTCCATTAAGTTAATGGCTGCCAAACAAGAGTGTACTTCAGTGACCTACCATGAGCAATGTCATCTCATGGGTGAGACAGATTTTAAGGTTAGACACAGCGTATGTAAAAATAGAAAGTTTAAAAACCAAACTCATAAACTCATCATAGACATTTCCGTAACCATCTCCCTTGTGAAATAAATAAGGCAGCAGACAACTTTTACTTTGTGGCACTTTTGAGGTATGCTATTAAGTCTGCTCTCTCAGACTTCTTCTTAATACCAGCAAAAATCATCTTTGTTCCTGGGATGTACTTCTTTGGATTTTCCAAATACTCCATCAGAGTATCCTCACCCCAGGTGATACCTGGAGAGAAGAAAAAAAGATAGTTAATGACTTTAAAATAACAAACATTTATGTTCTTGTCCTCCATGTTATTTCACTTTTTGCCAGGCTTCAGAAAGTATCACCAAGAACTGAACATTTTTGTCCCCAGTGATTCAGAAAAGCAGCTCTAAGTTTACCTTTATTTTTGTTAGCATCTGTGTAAGAGAAGCCCTCAGCTTGTCCAGTCTTGCGTCCAAATATGCCATGCAGGTTGGGTCCAGTCTTATGCTTGCCTCCCTTTTCAACTGTGTGGCACTGGGAACATTTCTGGACGAAGATCTTCTTGCCCTTCTCAATATCTCCCATTTTCAGCACTAGACCAAGAACATACATGGAGGTCAGTGTTGCAATTTCAAGGTCACTCATTCAACAGGAACTTTAAAAGCATCCTAATAGTTTATAAAATCGTATGTATGGCCCATCAAGCTAGTAATTCTCCAGCACACTTTCTATCCACAAGCTTTAGCTCCTAGGCTTGAAGATCAGCATCGATTCATTAGACTATGTAAAAAGCACCAAGGTGATAAAACATGCTTTAAGAGCAGGAAAAGCTTTCTCCCAGCCAAAATAACTGCCCCACGGCATTTAAACAGCATGGAGGTAATTGCTGCAGTGTCAGCTAAACACGACTTCCACATGCAGCCCGTGTATCTATAACGGGGAAGTTTCCCAGTCATAAATAACCTTGGATAAAATAACCTTGGACGAGGCCGTTTACATGTTTCTCCTGCTGAAAAAGCACACCGGCATCCCTGCTCAGAAGGGGCCGGGGGCAGGCACAAAGCCGCCCCGCTCCCCCCGCCTCGGGCCCGCATGCCTTCGAGCACCCGCCACCGGCGCCGCTACCAGCACGCGGTGCGGCGACTGCGACCAAGGGCACCCCGCACCTCCCGGCCCGACTCGACTCTACCCCGCGGAGCCTGACCTTGAGGCGGGAAGTCAGCTTCCGGCCCCAGGGCACCCTCCAGGCGAGCGGTGCGACCCTGGCACAGGACCCGGGCGGTGGCTGCCGCCACACCCCACAAGGGCGCGCTGGGCGGGCCGCGCCGCGCTAACCCCAGCCGGCAGAGCCGGGGCAGGCCGGGTCCCTCCGCACTCTTCCGGCACCCCGGCCGCAGCGGCCCGCGGAGTGGCCATTGGGCCTCGCGGTGACCTTCCGCCGTGCCCCGGACGCCTCCTTAGGCCGCGGCCCCAGGCTCCCTCGCCTCGGCCAACGCAGGCGTGAATCGCGCCCTGAGGACAGACAAAAGCACCACCCGCCCCGTCCCTCAGGCCTCCCGCCGGCTGCCCCACAGCCCCGCTCCCACATAACGGTTCCGTCGGGCCGCAGCCCCAGGCATAAGCCCGTATCCGGACCCAGCGCGAGTCGAGCTCAGCGCCGACCCGAGCCTGTCCCGCCAGCTACTGACCGGCCGCCCCGCTGACGCTGCGCCCACAGCGGTGACCACAGCTCGGTAACTCCGGTACCGTCCGGCGTCTGAGCCCAAGGACACGCCGTACGCCACCCTATGTAACCCGGTGCTGCCTCAACCAAGCTAGGCCGGCACTCCGCCCACCCCTCCCGGCGTGACAACCAATCGAGTGCCGGCCTGTCGGCCTCTGATTGGTGACAGAGCCCGCCCGCTCAGGCGATGTCACGGCGCTGCTGGCTAGCGGGGTAGGTTGCGACCGGCGAACTCCCTGCGGCATGGCGTCAGACGTAACGCGGGCACGCAGAAGGACGATGGGGCGCGCGGGAGTGAGGCGGATTCTGGGCGCATGCGCAGGGCGGAAGACGAAGCGAGGGTCGCGCGGCGCCGCGGGAGGTACTGCGGCTCCGGCGCGCGGTTCGCACGGCCGCGTGGCGGCGCGGTGGGCGGGGCCTGCTCCGTGACGTAACCGGGAGGCCCCGCCCCCTGTCCCTCCTGTTGGCTGTGGCGCCTTGCGGAGCGGCGGCGGGCGCGGCTCTGTTCCGCTGGTGGCGGGGCCTCGTGTGGTAGCGTCTGCCCAGTGGGTGAGAGGAGCGAGCTATTTGCCTCGGCTGCGGGGTAACGCTGCGAGAGGCTCCCGCGCTCCGGTGCTTGGAAAGCTTCAGTTCCCTGTGTGCGCCTGTGCTGGCGCTGGAGCGGGTTTAGGTGCCCTCCTGTGACTGCGTGTGGAGCAGCGCTCGCCTCAGGTGCCAACGTGAAGGAAGGGAGAATGAGGACAGGGTGAAACCCCTTCAGAGGGTGGCACAGTTCTGCAGACAGTTCGTAAGGACGCCTGTTAAATTGTCACTTCATCGTTTGTGTTTTTTCCAGTGCTCACGGTGTCCAGATCAAGAGACGGGCGTTTGTGAAATATTCCCCCACAAGGTATACACAATACGCTGATGTACTCCTCAACTTCCGCGTCACTGTAATCGCGACAGCACACTTACCACAATAAAACTAATTTGCTTATGATACACACCTTACTTCCTGGGGAGTGAGTGAGTGTGCGAGCACTTCAAGTTGGCATCTTGATGACTCCAGCTGTTGGCCAACTCAGATCTCAAATCACGTCAGACTCCTGGCATCACAAGGTTAAATGGATGGTTGCCAGTTTAAAAACTAAAGGCATTCACTGTTTCTTTTATTCCCCATTTGGTTTTGAGCCTTCATGGTGCACTTCACTCACATTTTCAGACTTTCTACCATGACTGTAAGGACTGTAATTTTATTTAGTAAGGCTTACGTATCTTGCATGATTCCAGGAGCCAGATGTATGTTACTAGTATCAAGACGTGTGATAAGACCCCGGTCTCTCTTATCTTTAAGAGGAAGGAGCTGAAAGTACCTTTTAAGCTGCTTTAAGAAATTACAGCAGTGTAAATTCTTAAGCTTCTTTAAGCATTTGCTGTGGGCTGATGGGCACTGACATCCATTTGAAGGTTTTCTCTTTCTTCACAGAGCACAGACTTCAAGCTTCTGTAGCTGTCTTGATTTCTGCTGGGTTTTGCCTTCCAAGTATGTCTGCTCCATACTGAGCATTGCGTGCTGAGCTTCATGGTTAACCTTTCTGATGCACGTGGAGGGACACTGTAGCCATGTTACATTAATTTTTCTCCAGGAAGCTGTTCTTGAAAACTGCATCTGAATTCTCAACATTGGAATGGCTTTCAGCACTGAAGATCAGTGTACTAAAAATCAGTCTGTAAAATGAACTGTTGTCTGCTTTTCCTTACGCCTGACCATGCAGATGTCTGCTCTGTGAGTAAGTGCCAGCAGACATGGTGGAATACCCTTCCATGAAGGTGTGAATGATACAAATGTATTTGTGGGTTTGCATACTGTATTGTTAGTGGAAGCAGAGGTTCTGCCTGATATAAAAATACTCTAGTTTAGAAGATGTGTTTTCACCAGTAAGAAGTATCTCGAGTAGAGAGGGCTTGACTTGTTTTAGCCTGTTTGGGGGGTTACTAAGTGTGAATCTGGAGCAACACAATGCTAAGAACTGGTTCTACAAGTAGGTGGTGCAGGAAAGAGGGTGTTATTCAAGACGCTCAGTATCTGACTTTTGGAAACATTCTGTGATTGGTAGGACAGACAAATAGTGAAATTTTACCTTTCTTTGCTAAATATAAACATCTGTAGTGTATATATGTGTGAATCCTGCATGTGTTGTATGACTTCCCCTGTGGCACAGAGTATGTTGTGGGACTTCCAGAGGCAATTCTAAATTCAAAGTCAGGGCTTTTCTGGCTTTGTGTTTTTGAATTGCTGGAGCAAACTGTAATGACCCAGGGCTCATTTTCAATGCTCTCTGATTTTCCTACAAGTATTAACATTCATTAGACTTGGTGTGGTTTGCCTAGAAGGTTCATATTTTAGTTCTTCAGTTATTCACTGTGGTTACACCTGAAATACTTTTGTCTTTTTACTACCTGAGACCATTACACGCTGGAACAGTAGTTATTTTGCAATCAGAATTACTGCTATGTAATTTATTTTTGCTTCGTGTCCTGAAGAAAGGAGAAATAAACCAAATGTGCAAAGTCCAACATGAAAGGAAACACAGCAAAAGAGCCAACCACTTCTCTTTAAGAGGTACACTGCAGATACAAGAAGAAAGATGGCCTTGTTAAGGGCCAAGACTGTAACTCAGGAACACGTGTTTTGGGGCTTTTTCTTCTGTTATGTGGTAAATTTCTTGTTTGGCCTTTGACGAATACCTCAGAACCTATTTCTTGTGTTGAAATCATCAGGGATTAGGTGCTTGAGTACCTTGGCCTCTTTTCATCCTCTTACTGTAGGGAAGTGAGCCAAAGCCTGAGCTGCTGCTAGTTATCAGCTAACTGTGCTGGTGCTGCTGAGTCCCTGTTTTGTGCTGCAGTCATGGTGGTGTGAGCTGGTTTTAAGAAAAAGCTTGAGTTATGATCTGAGTCATGAATCTTACCTCATCACAAAATAGTACTGACTGATTTGCGCCATTGTAGTTTCTGAATTGTACTGAAGCTGTCCAGAAGACCTGCACTTCTTTTTTTAATGTTTGCCTATGAAATTGTTCGAGAGAAAGGTGTATTTCACCATAGTTTTTTGAAAGGCTGTTTTTTTAACATGAAAGAGTCATTCTAGGCTGGTATTGAAAAGTTCTTGACTTTCAATACCCTTTCAAGACCCTTCAAAAATACTCTTTAGTGGCAAACGTATACTTTGAGGGTTACTTTTCAACACAGTAACAGTGCAAGTCCTGTCATTTGGAATGTACTGATGGCTTTATGTTACTCACGTCTTTTAACAGGGCATTTAGATGGAAGACAGGAACCTGCTCACCCAAACAGGAACAAAGATGGAAACATTATAGACTGAAGAGTGAATAAAAATGCCTGATGAATGGTGTGCCTCTAATCTCTTCTGTTTGATGTGTTTTATACAGTCTAAGACAGAAAGGTTAAATGTGCTAATGCTTGAAACAGCTGGAAAGGCAGTCTCTGAGGTGCTGCAGGACCACTACATATTAGGTGCCTTCTTAAAACAAAGCTAAATTTATGCACAGCATCTACTTTTGTGTAACGCTTTCATCAAGCAAGTCTTGGTTTTATTTTAAGCTCTATTAGTAGTAATATCTTGTGGCAGCATATTTATGCTTTGTGCAGTTGTCTCTGACAACATCAGGACTTAAATTTTTTAATATGTGGATTGCATTCAATGCATATTTGTTGTTATTGAAAATATGAAAGCTATTCTCGAATTAAAAAGAGATGCTGCAGCGTCATCACATGCCTGTGCTATAAAGATTAAATATTTGTGAGTGGGATATAGAAGTATTTTCTGCACCCCAGAGTGCAGAGTGGCCATTGAAGGATTTGATCTTGGCAGATGAAGGCAGAACTGTGGTTTTGGAGAGTGAGTTTTGTAGGGCTGTGGGTGCAACTACTTGGCACTAGAGGAAAGTGCCAAGATATTCTACTATAATTGGTTTCAGGTGAGGAGAGAGGCTGAGAATTGCCTGGCCGAGATGTTGTTGTAGACTCCAGTTGGGCACAGGGTGAGGCAATGCTGCTCACCATCACAGTGAGCACGAAAAAACTGACAGGTAACACAGGCAGAGACACACCAACCAATCCAGCCAGAGGGAGCAGCTGGGAGATTGCCAGAATATTTCATGGCTGAGTCAATCACACAACCTTTATAATGCCATGACTTACTGATAAATTTACTAATGAATTTATCAGGTGTAAAAATAGCAAAGTACTTTGTCCTTTATTTGACACTGTGGTTTTATGTCACAGGTATGTACGTTTATTGGGCAGCCATTTATTTTATGGTGAGGTGTCTCCAAGACTGGTGTAGGTAAAGGTCTCTGCCACTCCCAGCATCTGGTTGGTGGGGAGCTGGATAGATCAAGAAGATCCAGGGTTCAGAGTCACTCTTTGTCAACTTAGACATGACCTCCAGCTCAGCGTATTGGCTCAATGCCTGTCTTTTCTGTGTTGAGATACTGAAATACCCTGCTCAAGCATTTGTTCTAGGAGCTGCTTGTGGTCTGATAGATGAATAGTTACCTGTAGACTCATAGAAGAGTATAATGAGGCCTTGAACCTCACTATGAGATAGAAGTGTGGGGAACAACTTCTTTGTTCGTGGTTTGAGGCAGGTAACACAACAGGGGCATCTTGTTTGGACAAGTATACAGGAGTAGTGAGTATAAAACTTAAATGCATGAAGTCAGGTAATTTGCAGTGAAGCATGGAATAGCAAAAAAGGACTTCCAAGTGTCAAGAGTTGTCCTAGGATAGGTCTGCCTCAACTTCTATTTTACTATGAGAAAACTCATTCTGAATCCGTATAACCCAGTGCCTGTAGTGAAGGTAGACTAAAAAGACAGGTGATTCAAGATAGTAATTTAAAAAAAGACCATTTCTGGACTCAAGGCCAAAGTTAATCAAATTAACTCACAAGGACATTCACATTTGAAAGATTCAGGACCTAGCAATTTGCCAGAAGTTCAGCTTTTCTTAAAAACATAGTTTTGTTGCTTTTGGAAAAGAACTTTAACTTCAAGGGCTGAAGATTTGAACAACAAATAAAAGGGTATCTGTTTATTAGGTCCGTTATGTTTTTAACTTTAAAGCTAGTCTCTTGCTGTTTTTACTGGAAAGCTTTAAATAGCAGAGGTATAATAAATGTCCTTGGGCATTGTCTGTGAGTATGATTCCATCTGACAAGAAACATGATACAAGACCAGTAACTTTTACTGGCCTCAATTTCTATGTTTAAGAAGCAAGAAATCATAGAATTGCAGAATGGTTTGGGTTGGAAAGGACCATCCAGTTCCAACCCCCTGTCATGGGCAGGGATGCCTTATGCTAGATCAGGTTGCTGAAAGCCCTGTCTAACCTGGGCTTGAACACTTCCAGGGGCGGGGCAGCCTCAGCTTCTCTGGGCAACCTGTGCCAGTGTCTCACCACCCTCGTAGTAAAGAATTTCTTCCTAATATCTAAACTAAAGCTAACAAAGCTAACACATTTTCAAATTAAAAAAAAAATAATATTTTTCTTTCTAATGAATCAAACAGAAGAATTTCAGCTGTATCCTGTTTTGAGGGGATGACAATTACCTACAGTGATAATACCTTTGCTTTGTGTATCTGTGGGAGTGAAAAAATACCGTCCTCTCTATTGCATGATCAGTTGGGACATTACCTTCTGAATAATCCAAGCCATAGAGGAAGAAGTACTTCTGCAGCCGCTTTAATGAAGATATTGTCAAATTAGTCTCTAAAGCATCAACTTAGACTTGGGAAAAGCTCTAAATTAAGACTCCTTTTGTAAGGAGATTTGTATGGCTGGGCTTCCTTATGTAATGATGGTATGCTAATCTAATGTAATCTACTAACGCCTCCACAGTTAAACTGTAGGCCACACTGGAGAACCTTTCATGAAATAAGAGCACTTGCATGGCCTCACTATTCAGATGAGAATCTTAAAAGCTTTGCTTACCTTAGGAATTTCAAAGAGAAACAGTTTATAATGTAAGTAGAAATAAAGCCATATACTGGCAAATTTAGCTTTGTTCACCCATCTAAAACTTGCATGCTACAGCAGGCTTAATGCTTCTAAGTATATACCCTGTTCTCTGCAGAGCTGTGAGGGCTCTGTGCATAGCAGCAAGGGGAGCAGTTGAATATGAAGCCTGACTAAGTCATGAAGTACATGTGCATGATTCAGAGATGCATAGGTCGTCTTCGATGAGAGGAAATCACTGCTGCAAGTGATAGCACCCATGGGATGTTTCTGTCAGTGGGATTCTTCCCTGCAGAGATCTTATGCTATTTTTACTGCCTCTTGTGTCAAGTTTTCAAGACTTTTGAATTGCGGGGCTGGTAGTTTTAGAATCAGGCTTTAACATCCCAGCTTCACTGTCTGCTTGTTTTTACATATGACTTTAGGAAGGTGTCAAGTGTTAGAGTAGCTTAGGGGTTTAGCACTATTTGTGACAATGATCAGTGCTGGATGCTTTGCAGACACTAAAAATTGCCCAGGATGAGCTTATTATCCTAAAGCATAAAGTCTCAGAGCACTGAGAACACTTAATTCAAACTACTAGCATTGCAGATGCTTTTCTTATGCTCCTAGGATGTGCTCTAAGCCCTTTATAAAAATATTAAGATCTTTGCCTTAATCATATTCCAAGCAGAACACTAAACAAGTAAATTAAAGCATACTTGCTAAGTTTCTTCTTTTGTCTGATGAATTTGACCAAACAAAAAGTCCCAAAGCTTTTGCATTCAGGAGCTCACAGATATATGATACAAATGACTCATGAAACTCTATTGTAGTAATGTACTCATTGCTAAGTTGTAGCTTATAGGTTTTTAGGGGTTTTTGTTTGCTTGTGGTGTTTGTTTGTGTGGTAGATTTTGGTTTAGTTGTGGGTTTTGTTTTTCCTGAAAGATCAAGTTCAGTTTTCACAAGTCTTTCTTGGGCATAGCTAACCCCCAGTTTTAATATTTTTTTCTCTTTTCCAGACTTTTTTTGCGTTTTTGTCACTTCTGAAATGTGCTGAACAAAAATAAATGCAAGATGCACAGGGATTATGAGATAATATAATGTTTGGTCCTCTCTGCAGTTTAACATCAGTCTCTCCTGAATAGTGCTTGAGGGAGAGCAAAAGGCAGGAGTCTGCACGCACTTTGAAATTGTTCCTCCAGCACGTAACAACTAATTTAAAACCCATTTGTGGCTGAGGTGTCTTCAACAGTCTTTGAAACATGTTTCTTCATACTTTACTTTTAAATTTCATCTGTTATTATTCTGCCTGGTTACTTTTGTACTAAATCCTTTACGTAGTCTCCTGTGCTCTTCTTGTGTACTAATAAATTCATTAATTGTCTCTGTTTGAAGAACCAAAAGTCTGATTGTTTCTGAGGTATGTAAGGATGGGATAGAAAGTGAGTATCCTCTCACTTCCTGTGGCAGGTAAGCTCTCTGACTCCTTTCACATTGTTTTCTTTAGATCCACTTTTTTTCCTTATGTCTTTACATATTCAGAGTGCAAAGGGTATTCTTTGTACTCTGAGTACTTGCACAGAAAATAGTGCACTTCTGGGGCACTGTGTCCTGACTGGCCTCCTGAAGATCTCACACATGAATAAAGTAATCAGGAATTCGTGTTTTTGCCATGATTCTTTCCTAATATCTCTTCCTGTTAAGGGAAGTCCAGTGGACAATGACTAGCTGGAAGCATGGTTCTGTTCAAGCCGTATATTCAGTCTATGATCCTGGCAGTCTCCTCTATTCTGGTGATTTGCTTGAAGGGAGAGAGGAATATGCTGGATCTCTTAATGGGATGGCTTAAGAGGCTGCGATGAAAAAACTGTCATTGAAAAATACAATGGTGTTTTGCTCCCTCTTCAGGTCCTCTGTAGGAAACAACTGAATAATCCCTTATTTAATTAAGCAGTTAAAAACCTCAACACAATGAATGCCGATGTGCTATTTCTGCTTCTCTAATCCCCACTTGGCTGCATGTCCTTAAGACATTCATTGAATCAGTACTAGCTATGTTCCTGTATTCTGCGTAGCTGCAATGTTTATCTGTCAGCACATAGAAAACAGCAATTTAAACTGATTCTTTGCATTCTTTTTGCAAAGCCAGTTGCTAATCCATGAGATAGCTTTTCATTAAATCTTTTGCTACTTTTTTATTTTCAAAAGGCTTTACAAAAATGTGTAAGATGTTTAAATATATTGTATTTGGGGACTTTTTTGTTTGGCTGGTTGTTGTTCACACTTTCGGGCATCCTAAACAGCTCAGTAAGCACAACACAGCAGCACTCTGCTGTCCCTGTCTCTTGCCCTTAACTATTTTTATAACCACTAAGTTAATGCCTGCTATTAATCCTTGCAGCCATCTAGGGCTAACTCCTAGTAACAGATGACATGTTTTCTGCAGTTTACCTGGTTCATTCTAAAGCTCCTTCAAAGCCGCGCAGGGATTGCTAAATCCCATTCTCTCTCTACCGCTCTTCATTGCAGTTTAGTCTCTATGGCCTTTCCAGTTCTCTTAAACATTCCTGTCTTAAACAATGAGTTAAAAAAGAAAGAAGAGTCTGAAACAGAAGCTACACTAGGTCTGACATGGGAATGTAGGCTTGGAGAGGCCATGGTCAAACTTAATGCACAGAAGCTTTGGGAATGTGCTGTGTCCCTGCGTGTACATGGTAGTGCTGAAAATGTTCGCCTTTGATTCCCTGAAGAGTAGCAGAGGATCCTTTTGACCTGGAAGCTTGGTGCTTGTGAGGTACTGCAAAGGGCTTTGTCAGGTCAATAACTACGATCCCCTGCTGTTCTTGGCAACCATGTTATAGCTGCTTTCATAAACTGCATTCTGAAGCAGCCTGTTTCCTGATTCTTCATCTGTAGAAGAGCTATTCCTCAACCTCCTTACTGTGACCGTTAAAAATCATCTCGTGATTCCCAGTCCAAGTTTATTCCCAGTCAGACTGTAATGCTCACAGTGGCCTGCCCTTGGCTAACATGCCATTTCTGGTCTGTGCTTTCTGTCACTGTACACTCCTGACCTAGGCTGGCCACTGGTTTGATTTTACTCAGCATTGTGCCTGAGTAGCTGGCTATGACAGTAGAAACCCTGAATAAAGACAGAGGCATCTGAACACTGTTTTTGCAGAATTGATTCATGGGGAATATTGACCTTAAAGTAAACATACAGTGCACCCTTCAAGAGGTCTCACTTGTGAGAGACTAGGCACAAATGTTTCTTTCTATATGGAGGAAGTCACAGGATTTAAATTGTCATCTGAGTCTTTTATTTTAGCAGGGGCTACTTATTTTAGCAGGCTGTTGCCTGAGACTAGTGAAATAGCTCTGTTAGGAGCCTCCCAGGTAAAGGGAAGCTGCCCAGACACGTATTGCTATCCTGGCATGTAGGGAGCTTAGAGTCAGTCTTTATGCTCTGGAAAAGAAAATATTCTGCTCCACCCTGATGCATAAAATCTAAATGGGTTTAGGTGTCGCATGTTCTCTTCTCCTTTCTTCTGTAAGCATCTGTCTTCCCATTTGTGGTCTCATAAGCAGTGTGATCGTATAAACTGCGACTTGCATTAGTGTGTTTTTAACTTCTTTTAGAAACTGTTGTGAGTGAGACTGAGGATGCTCACTGATGTGTGGCTTTTTAGCTTTCTCAACCACAGTTTGATTCACTGCTTGAATGCTGTTACCCTGTATTAATCATTTGCACTGTTGAGGCTTCAGATACTGGTGCAGAGTTAAAACCACATTATACAGGAACTGTTCAAGCAAAAAGTACATTTGAGTCCTACAGCCAAAGAATGGGTTTCAGCAGCTACTGTGCTGAACAATCCAAGTGTTTGGATATGGTATGTATGTTTTAAATGGAATAATATTGTTCAGATAAAGTAGTACGCGCCACGTTAGGCCTCTGCCAATCTCACTTTGGAATCCAGAGGGTAATAAAACTGCTCAGTTTTGAATTAATGTAAACTCCTGGTTTGGATTTTCATTTCCAGGGACAGGCTGTTGAAAGTGTTCTTTAAAGTGTTCAAGTATTCATCATCATAAAGCGAAACGTTTGTTTTTTTGTCACACTGGAGAAAAAGCTAGACAGCTTTTCCTTTTCAGATACAGGGATTCAATTAGTGGAAACTTGTAAATGCCATTTCAGAAGAGATGTCCTCACTTGGGTTTTGTTTATTTGCTTGTTTTGGGTGGGTTTTGTTTGTTTGGGTGTTTGTTTGGGTGGGGTTTTTTAATTCCAGTAGAAGAAAAAAAAAACCAGGACAATTTGGGGACTTTCTATCCAGGGCCATTTCTGGACTAAGAAAATGACAGCATGTCATAGTTGCCTTGCTAATTGTATGTGTGTGGGGTTTGAACCTGGAAGTGTTGTAAAGCCAGCAGAGCAGGAATCCATTCCTTCTGTTTACCCGCAGAATTGCTTAGTCAGTTACAATCAATTAGACCTGTGCATATACTCTGCATGACAACGTGTAGGTGTCACTGAATGGCTTAAGCCAGTGCAGGTAACGTTGCATTATCAAAATGCAGCTCAAATTGATTTGCTATGCTTATATACCATGTTGTGCTTTATTTGCATGAGTAGCATTTAATACAAATAGTGTCTTTTCATTTTTATATAGGCCACAAAGAATGTAAAAATTGTTGAAAACATTAAATGTGGAATTTTCCAATATAGATTTATACATTCTTTATAGTAAATCTTTGCATTAAAATAGAATCTGATAATGTTACTGATGGACCCTTAAGGAAGAAAGGCAAATCATGTAAATGAAGGAGGATGAATCATAGAAACTGCCAAACTTAACCTGGTATAGTTAGTAAGGAGGCGATAGTCTGCAATGGTAATAGGCCACTTATCAAATGCATTATGTGAAATAAAGACAGTCAGTTGATGGAGTCAGTGGGGTTGTCCTGATCAACACCAGCCAAACATCTAGCCAATATGTTTCAGTCTCTGCTGTGCTGCACCATTCACATGGGAGCTGCCAACTTGTTTTATGGAAGCTATTACTCATACTTCTCAAGGCAAAAGGTTGTTTGAATTGCTGTCATGTGTTGGTGGGAACTTAAATAAGATAAAAAATAAGCAGATAATAACAATAACGTCCTCTCTGAACAAGTCATTAATTCATTACTGAAGTTCTGTCAGCCATCTGTCAGGACTGATTTAGTGTACTGAATCTGTGTCTCTGTTTAAGAGTGAGCCTTGCCCTGTGCTTCAGAGTTATCAAAGGGCAGGCTTAATTCTGCTAGACAAATTTGGTAATACTCTTGCCAGCATTACATGTGGTGGAAGCACAAGATTCTTGGTAAATGCAATACTTACTAGTTCTACATCTTCACCTAGTTCTCTAGTTAATTTGCCAACTGCTTTCATGTAATAGTTATCTAGGATAAGGGGGTTCAGAGGAGCTCTTCCTTAATGGAGATGTATTTTATTGTCCCACATTTTTATAGGTTAGGAAAATAAGAATTAATGCGCAGTCCTCTGAAAACTCTCAGATAATTTGCAGTTCTTGTGGCCTAAATGAATTTCACTGAGAAATTTAGGGGCTAACACTTTGTGGTCTTCTATTGTGATTACAAGTTAATTAATATAACAAAAAATGCTTAGTGATGAAGTCCTGACTGTATATTGTGATTCCCAGAGCCCTTTCAGTGTTTTGTACCATATTGTTCTTGGAAAGAGGTTATGTTCTGGCTCTAAAAATGGAGTTCGGGGCCACTATCATTGGTTGATTTGGATAGTATATTCGACCTTTTCCTTCAGCAGACCTAGGAAGCAGAAGGATAAGAAGAAATAGGTAAAGTATAAACCAAATATGTGTGCTGGATGGCAAAGACTATTTTAAAGGACTGAAATAACATGTATCATGTTGCTCTCCCCTGCCGAATTATCTGTTTAGTAAGTGCTGATGTAAGTAAAAATGTGATGGAAAAATGTCTTCAGTAAGGTATTTCTTCTGAGGTGGAAGGTTCAATGGGTACAAAATTCAGCTGAATTCCATTTAAATAACTTGGAATTAAGTTCTTCAGTGTAGTCTTTCATTGTAGCTCTCTATGTAAAAGTATATCCAGATAAGTTTAAGAAAAAAACCCAAAAAAACCAAAAAAACAAACCCCCTATTTTGCTCTTTTCAAGATGAACTATGTGTGTGTCCTGGCCACTGCACAGCCTTCTTAGAGTCAGAGGAAGTACTGATAATTTCATGGACTCATGGATTATCTATGGAGAAATAGTTAACATATTCTAATGGGACACCATTGTTCTGCATGATGGATCTACATTTTAAGCTGTAGTTGTATGCTCACTATGAAGATGTCCGTGCTGGTGGAAGAGGTTCTTTCTGTGAGCTGTTGTTAATATCTCTTCTACCTTGGGACACTGACATCATGGATCTGCGGACAGAACTCATCTTCACAAAACCAGCAGGGTTTGATTAAATCCGCCATTTAATCAGCAAAAATTAACCCAGCTGTCTTTTTGGAAGCACACAATGGGATTATCTGCATCACCAGATCTGCAAGGCGAGTTGTCCCAGGCAGAGAGGTGGTGACAAGCAGCTGTGGGCTGGATCTTATACCACATAAAGCTGCCTCTGCAGAAGACCATCTGTCCATGGCCAATTGCAGGAGCTCTGGATTGATTCACATACCAGCAGGGAAGTTTCTTATTGTATTTTCTGTGTGTGATTTTTACAAACAGCACCAACAAATAATAAAGCTTGATGAACTGTAAAGCTGGCTCTGAACTCATGTCACCATCAGTGGAATAACTGAGTGCTACTTAGATGCACTAGAAAAATGAAACTGCACTGCATACTTGGAAGAGCTTAATTTCCAGTCCTGGGTCTAGCACTGCTTTTTTTCCTCAGCTTTCTGCCTCAGTTTCCCTATTTACCTCACAATGGTGCTGTTAGTATTAACTACATAGCTACACTTGAGTTTTGTAAACCTGAGATGTCGAATAGTTGCAAAACTTTTAAATACAACCTCCCACTGGTAAAAGTCACCTGAGTGTGGTCTGGGTTATCTATACCTAACCAGAGATTTCTTTTTGGTCACTGAAAGCGGGGGAGTCCTGATATCAGAAGTCAAACTGTATGGAGGGAACAGCAAATGAAGTTGATGTGTTTTCTAAGTGCCAGTGGTAGCTGTCCCTTCAGCCTCAACCTGGTACTTCTGAGCCTGCTAAGCTTTGCTGGAAATGGGTCTTGGCCTCTGATGATCGCCCTTTTGTGCAAAAATGAGCTTTGTAAGTCCACCTCCACACATGATTTGTGTTTCTTAAACTGACCAATGATCAATGAAAATTGACTAAAAAAAATGACTACTCCTAGCATGACAAATTCTATGGAAAGATTTTAGGTTTGAATGGACAAAAGCTCTATGAAACATGTCTCGTGTACCTGATTACATACATAACTGTACAGCACTGTACCAATGACTAGGAATGGCAGCTAATGAATGCAAATTGACCTCTTACTTAACACTATCAGCTTTTACTCTGCTGGAGTACATGCCTTTGTGTATGCTTTTTCTGTTTCACACAGTTACTGCCAAACCCTTCCTGGCAAACACTGCCATGGCACACAGAGGTGCCGGCTCTCTCCTGTGTAAATTCCCCATAACCCTGAGTTGTCAGCAGCTGCCAAGGGCTCCTCATCAGTTGATGCAGGTGATCTTTGAAGTCTTCCAAAATGAAGCACCTGTCAAAATCCCACTGTAGTAAAATGCCTCCAGGGAAAAGCAAAATCAGAACAAAAATTTCATTCCCTTTTCCTCCAGTATATTATGTAAAACACTCTCAGGGTAAAACACTGCTGGGGTTAAAACCAAACATGTCATGATGGCTTACATGGTGTTCTGCAAATAATGAATGTCTAGGGCTTCATCTCAGTCCTTGTAAGGGATGAGTTGTTTTTTCTCCCTGGACCTTGTTCTACCATGTGTGTAATAATAAAATATTTTAAAATACTCAGCTGCCATTTCAGGGCTACCTCTTGTCCTCAGCACAGGTGTGCCAGACATCACTTAGGCCCCAAAATTGCTCATGTTTGATCCTGCTGATGCAATTTTTTCCTTCCTCTTTCACTGTTTTGGACTGTGGAGAATTATTTCCACTGACAGAAGATATCAGATATTCTAAATGATTCATCTTGCTTTTATGGGGATTAGCAGCAATGTTAATAGCTCTGTTGGCTTCTGAGGCTACAAAATGGTCACGTGAGTTGGGTTTATTTATCATTTTCAGTGCTGAAGATATCCTCATGGAGACTGCAACTATCAACACATAGAGCTGTAATTTAAGCCATGATGCTTAGCTTGACTACTGTTATTTTCAGATTTTGGCTCTGGTAAGCTGCAGTAGAGGAGAGTCAGGAGTTCAGCAGTGTTTCTAGTTAAGTTTCAAGAATACATGGTAAACCACAAGAGTGCTGTCTTGCCTCTGGTCTTCCTCAGAACAGCCACATCTTTGGCCTTGGTAGGGATATTGGGATGCAAAAGCTGATTACTGCTTGCATCGATCCTAGTGTGTCCTGGGTTCAGCAGCAGCAGTCATTTTTCTCCTCCTTAGTAGCTGGTGCACTGCTGTGTTTTTGGCTTTCAGCCTGGGAACAGCACTGATAACACCAATGTTTTTAGTTGCTGCTCAGTAATGTTTACTCTGACCAAGGACT